>UCOM01000348.1:0-88320 GCA_900474385.1 Ormyrus pomaceus
GAATCGTTGTGTGGGGTGTAAACTTGAATTCCAATTATCTCTAAATTCCCGACACTTAAAATAATTATTTTTTCGATCTTTCTGTATATTTTTATATGTTCTTTCTCGTGAAACAACTTTAGTACGTTTCCCTTTACAGGCAAAATTCCTATGTACCGTTGGGAAGGTCCTTTGTATATAACGTACTTTTGGCCATTTTATTGATGACTGATAATTATGAGATAATAATTGAGCTACTGTAGGTTCATTATAATCTACTCCTTTATCTCTTAGGACAAATGTATCAATTTGTGTTAGCCGGGATAACGGTTGAATAACTTCCAAATCTGGGAACATTGCTTTCAATTCAGCAGCCTGCATGCTACATTTATCCTCGATTTTGGTTATTGACAATTTCTCTTTAGTAGGCTCGGGAATTTTTTCTTTCTCTTTTTCCTTTTCTTTTTCTTGCTCCTTTTCTGGTTCTTTTTCCTTTTCATCTACTTTTTCTTTTTCTTTTTCTGTATTTGCTTCAACCGTTGTTTCTGATTCTTTTTCTACTTCTTTTTCGATTTCTTTTTCTTCAGGAGTTTCGTCTTTAGTTATATCCATTTTAGAATCATCAATAGGTTTAATATCAATTTCTGTTCCAGATGAATCTTTATCAACTTCCTTATCTACTGTTTTTGCTTTAGTTTCACTGCCTTCTTCATGTTTGTTTGATTCACTGGGTGTAGTCTCCAAATTTTCTGTTTTATCATCCTTTTCTTCTTTAGATGCGATATCATCTTTATCTTTATCAGCAGTTTCTAGTTGTTCTATGGTCTTTTCTGCTTCATCCTTTTGCTCTTCGTGTGACTCTTTAGATTGATCAGTCTTTGAATCAGATTTTTCACCTTCCATTTCTCCTTCTATTTTCTTTTGACTTTCGTCTTTCTCTACTTTTTCGGCTTCTTCTTCAGTCTTTAATATTTTACTTTCGTCAGCAGTATTCGATTCATCTTTTTGAGTCGATGTTTCTTCTAATTTTTCTTCTGACGATTCATTCTTCACTTCCACAGATTTCACTTCCTCGTCGACTTCTAGCTTAGCAGGTTGTACTTCTTTTTCAGGAGCCTTAGTGATAGTAGTAATTGTTAAACCGCCAGCGGTAATCTGCTTTTCTTCAACTTTATTTTCAGATTTAACAATCGTTAATTCTACCTGACTTTTATTTGTATCGAGTTTCTTCTCCGACATTTGTGCAGTATCTTTTTTAATACCTACTTTTTCAATTTTTAAAGTACCTTCACCCTTCTCTAATTTAACTAATATCTCATCTTTATCAAATTTCAAGATATCTTCGCGATTCTCTAATTTTATGGCTTTTTCAGATTTGTCTAAATTCTTATTCATCTGATGCTCTCGACTAATACTTTTACCCAACATTTTGTGGAAGGAAAAGTCGGGGTCATTTAAAATAGTAACATCAGTTCTTCCAAGACCGTGCTTAGCTGCTCCGAGCAGAAGCTCCTTGTCATGTCTACCTGGCTGCCACCAATCTGGTGTATCTCCCGATGGTTGGCATAATCCAAGTCGTTCTTCTAAATGAGGATGAGACAGTATTTCTTCTCGAATTTTGCTCAACAGATCTACACGATCCAAAATTTGCCTGGCTTTACTCGGACTTAAAAGTTCAAGTGGAAGATCAGCAGAACCTAATTTCATTAAGAAATACACTAATTAAACAAAATATTTAATATGCTTTTTTAAATAAATCATTTACTTTTAAATAAATTAATGAAAGAATTACCTTCTTCTTCGCTAATTTTGGCGCTACATGCTTTCTTGCACATCGCTCTAAATGACATGTAGTATTCTGTTAAATCACTATCGCTCTTTTTATCAAACCTTGCTAGACCTTTAAATTTCGTCCAATCATATTGAGCTTTCTTTCTATCATAATTTACTCCATATGTTGATACTACTCGAAGGAATTCATTTTCTTCACGCTTTGTCCATTTGGCTTTGTGCTCTTCAAGTCGTGATCTCTCGCGTTCTTTGACCATCTGTTCCATTTTTTCTTTTCTATCCATCTTCTATTGACAACATTACATTTAATTTTCTTCAATAAAATTAGTTTAAAAATGAATTGTTTTTACTCACCAAAAGATACATAGCTAATTTTTGTAAATCCCAACTTTGCATATTAAGAGGAGGTTCAAGAGTTGCTCCTTGAAGATTGCCAAGTTTCAGATCTTGACCAAGTTTTCCATTATTTGGTAGTGTTGGTGTTTTAAGGTCATCTTTTTTGTTAATATTTCGTTGGTAAGATGTAATAACTCTTCTTAATCGAGTATTAAGATCAACAACGGATGGCCACGTTTTTTCATCATCAGCAATGATTTCTAAACCATCATGACTAATATTAGCTCCAGATTCTGCCATTGAAGTGTCACCTTTACCAGATGCTGATGGTGAATCATTACCTTTGCCTATTCCTGACGACTCACCTTCTTCAATTTCACTGATTTCCATACCAGTGTCATCCCTAAATTAAAAAATAATATTTTACGTAAAAATAATATTTATTTTTAAACCCATTTTCAAACTTTCAGTTGTAAAAATCACTAATATTATTATTACTTTTTCTAGTATTATTAATATCATTATATAATATTATCATAGAAACTTAAAATAGTAGAATTTTAATAAGATAGTCCTTGAAAACCCTTAATTTTCTAGGTGATTTCAGCAGCTTCCACAAAGCTAATGACCATTTAAATTTAAAATGATACCTTTTCTTATAGTTTAGACCAAGTACAAGTAAATGAACGAAATATATAAATAGGAAACATAAAGAGCGTATGTGGCTAAGCATTTTATTTTCACTGGCTCTGAATCATAGCAGAGTACTGCAGCTTATTATTCACGGTTATTACCATTGGTAAGTATAGTTTGCAGTATCAGCGAAAATATAAAGCAGGTAAGTGTCGGTGTGTATTCATCATGCGATTAGCGCTATTGTTAGAAACGGCAGAATAGCAGGTGAAGAAAAGAAAATGATAAAGAATCAAAATAAGAATCAGTACTCACTTTTGCTTGTCGGTCTGGGAGGGGAGAGGACAGCTTGTAATGAAAGAAAGCGTGGGGTCGCTCCTCATCTGGTCGAAACTCTCATAGCCGTGCTTGTAGCAGCCCACGACTAACGATTTGTCTGCTGTAGAATCCCACCACTTCACTGGCTTCTCGGGCAATTGTGGAAGGTTTAGCCGCAACGCACTGTAGGGCGGTTTCATTTACAATTTGCCAATTTATACAAGCCAATCGGTCTTTTTTTTTATCGTAAAAAGATCTTAATTTAGAAGCTGAAGTTTGCTTCTTTAATTTTGGAAAGAAACGTTTGATGACATCAAATTGTTTAATGTGAAACTAAGCTTACTAGTTGTGAATTGCAATTTAAATACAAATAAATGAAAAGAATATTAGATCAACAAGATTAAATAAAAGATGTTTTACTGATATTATCAAACGAAAAGAAAAATTGTAAAACTCTTGCCCTCTGACACAGTGCACTGCTTAATTTTCCTTCTTACCGTGTCACGCTGACAGCGCCGACCCTTTTTGGTTCCGGCATGGAGTCTTACTTAAATTCTCAAAATTGAGTCTAAAATATATGTCTATATGCGTATGATAAAGGATGAACTAAATTTATTAGTAGCCAGTAAATCAGCAACGTTTTGCAGCTATGAAGGTAAACATAGTTTGGTTTTATGAACATTCCTTATACAGAAACAAGTCCCAGGGTGAACAAATACATTGCACATGCAACTGTATAAGCGCTGTGTAAGCACATATGTGAGTGCACGATGTTTCGCGATAAATCGATCGAAAAATGACAATACAGCTCAAACGAAAATTTACTGACCTGACATGAACGCCGTCATTTATGTGTTGCACCAAGTCTCCGATTATCTCATGTTTAATATAGTATAGCATCCTGACTCGCAGTAAAACTCTAAAAATTGAGAATTTAATAAATTAGAAAAAAGATTGACGAAAACTCTACCATAACTACAAAATTAAATTACATACTTGTTAGCATGTCGACTTAAATGTTTTCTATAATTGCTCTCTAAAAATATATCTCCATCATATTTCTCCGCGTGACTCCAATGATTTGGATCACTTGGACCATTATTACTTGCCGAAGTTGATCCTCTTGTCTCTCGAACTCTACTCTTCTTTTTCTGTCTGCTATTCCGATTACTGTTACCTGATTGATTAACAGGTATAGTTTTTACCTTTTCTCCATTTTCTAACGGAGTAATCAGGTCCCATATAAAATTACGAATTTTTTCGTCCCCTCGATAATATCGCAAACAATATAGTAAAATAACACGAGCGCAGTCTTCAATATCCACTTCACGCCATCCTTTTCTTAATTGACTGTGTTTTAAAATCTCTTCCCAGCGTCCCCATCCAAAGGTCAATAACCCTCGTTCTACTTTAAAGCATTCACTTCGAGCCCAATTTCCATAAACCACTTCTCCTTCTCGAGGTACATATTCATCATAAAATTTGCGTGATTTCTTGTTAAATTTATCTCTATTTCGTTTTTTACCTGCAGAAAGAATAATATTTACTGAATATTTTATTTTCAATTCACTTATGCCTTACTGTTATAATGCGGCTTTATAATGCATTTCCTTTCGATCAAATCTTTTTAATTTGACAAGCTACTTTTGTGAATATTAAATTTGTTAAATAATTATTAATTGCATTTATTTAAAGCAAATTCTTGTCTAAAAATGAGTTTAAAATTTGAAAATGTTATTAGAAAGCCACGTTAAATTTTAATGAGGGGTGAGATGGTAAAATAAAATTAAAAAAAATGATGCATGCTCATGCTAGGAACATACCTCTACCTGTTAAACTACTGCCAGTCTCATCATCGCTATCGTCAGAACTGTCAAGTTCTGACATGTCAACAACTGATTCATCATGCCCATATCGTTTAATTTGAGTTCTTCGTCTTGGTTCAGAGATAACCAAATCTTCTTCTTCTTTTTTTTCCGTAGTATCAATTTCAGCCTTTTTTGCCCATTTTTTCCAAAAATCGGGATCGTCAATATTAATATCGGATCTATTGGATGAACATGCAAAACTCGCTTTCGAGAAGGTAGATCCTTTTTCTGCTTCGATTGTAATAATCTAAACGTAATTAAAAAATAAATAATTTTTTTTTGTAAAAATTAACGTAAATGAATATAAAGTGTTAAAGGTATTTAGTATACCTGTGTTCTTCTCGATAAAATTACGTCAATATCTTCTTCACAGAACTTGTCACCAGCATTATCATCGTCCATAATAGCACCATAAGCTCCTTTTTTTAAAAGATCTTCAATTTCTTTTTTGGTCAATGTTTTATTACCTGGATCTTTACCTCCTTGACTTGTATTCATCGATTGTAAAATGGCTTTATCTAATCCAAGTTTTAAAGAGGCCTTGTCAAACATTTCTCTTTCGTATGTATTGCGGCACAATAATCGATATACTTTTACCATTTTTTGTTGACCTATTCTGTGACAACGAGCTTGAGCCTAAACACGAAGTAAAATAATATGAATGGATGTTCAAAACTATTTAGATAAGTTATTTAAATGAAATTTGAGAATTTATCTTACCTGTAAATCATTTTGAGGGTTCCAGTCACTGTCATAAATGATAACGGTATCAGCTGCTGTGAGATTTATTCCTAGTCCACCAGCTTTGGTACATAAAAGAAATACAAATCTGTCCGAATCTGGTTTGCTGTAGCGATCGATAGCCGCTTGCCTCAAATTCCCTCTGATTCTACCGTCGATACGTTCATATGGGTATCTTAAAAAAATAGAAATGTAAATTAATATAGATTTAATAATAATTTTTTGCTTACGTTAATAATTGAAAGATTATTAAACTACTTACTTTTTGTAAACTAAGTAGTCTTCAAGAAGATCCAAACACCTAACCATTTGGCTGAAGATTAGAACTCTATGCCCGCTAGCTTTTAATTTTGGTAACAATTTGTCAATGAGAACCATTTTACCTGAACTGTTTACTAAAGCTTGATAATAAGCATCGTTATCTTCTTTTTCATGCTTGTAGTCAAGTTGAATTTGATCTTCAGCGCCGTTAAGTAAAAATGGATGAATGCAACACTTTCGTAATTCCATCATGGTGTTCATTAAATTAGGAATATTGGCAGACGTGGTACCCTTAGCAAGGAATGAGAAATTTCTTTCCAATATACCACGATAATACTTTTTCTGTATATTTGTCAATTCAACTTCTACGACGGTTTCTTCTTTAGGGGCAAGTGATTTTTCGACATCTTCTTTTAATCTTCGCAACATCATGGGTTTTAAAAGAACCTGCAGTTTATGAACTTCATCTTCACTACTCAAGTTACCAAATTCTTTTAAGAAAGCGTCACTACTGGCAAATTGCGTTGGTTCCAGGAAGTTTAGCAATGAAAATAATTCATTAACGTTATTTTGTAAAGGTGTACCAGATAAAAGAACTCTATGTTCTAGATTTAATTGACGAAGGCCTTCAAGTAATTTACAATTCCTATTTTTCAGTCTATGAGCCTCATCTATTACACACAGTCTCCAATTGTAACCTTTTAGCTCATTAAAATCAGTAATAATAATCTCAAAAGTTGTTATAAGTACATTAAACTTTATGAGATCTTTTATTTGTTGACCTTTGTCATTCTTGTAATAAACTTCATATTCAGATATCATTGTTCGACTTGCCGCCCTATAAAAAATAAAATTTTTTGATTAATAATAAAATTGCACAAAGGAAAAATACATAAATCTAAAGTAGCAGCTTACGATCCATGGTACACAATAACATTCATATCAGTCCACCCTTCAAACTCTCTCTGCCAATTCGGGATTGTCGATAAAGGTGCAATTATTAAAAATGGTCCGCGAATTCCATATTTATATACTTCGTTTACAAAAGTCAAAGATTGAATAGTTTTTCCGAGACCCATCTCGTCAGCTAATATACAATTATGTCCATTATACCAAGAAAAAAGAAGCCAATTTAAGCCTTCCAACTGATAAGGTCTTAAACTATTTCCACCCTTGTAAACTGGCGATTCTTCTAATTTTGCCCATTGTGATGCTAATGGCTTCTTTTTAGGCTAAAACATTTGAAATATTATTTTAGTTTTAATACGTAAAAATATTTACATCATCGTAAATAAATAAGTTTTTCTCAATTTACCTTCCACTGATCTTTTGGAGGAAGTTTATTAAATTTATGGAACAGAGCAATTTTTTCTGGATCTACGTCCTCTTCCAATTCCCAGGTCGAATCTTCGTACTGCAATGATCGCCACTTTACTAAAAAATGTCTGACAGTTTCGCCCGTTGTAGGATCCGTGTGAGTAGCTTCATCAAGTACTCTATCAACTTCGACGAAGTCTGGATTAAATGGATCATCTTCCGTCTGAAAAAATAAATATACTATTAAGTAATATGCAAAATGATTTTTTTTTTAAATGTTAGTTAAATTATCTTTGTTTCTTACATTTTCAAATATATTCATGTTTTGTTGTTGTTTTTGTTTAAATCTCTTTAATTTTGCTTGAATTCTCTTATCTCCTTTATATAATTCTTCTTCCGTTCTCCATTCACAATGTAAGTACGAAAAATTTCTGTATTTGACAAAATATTCTTCAACTTCAATCATCTGTGGCTTTGTGTCTGAAACAACTGTTGATTCTACTTTCGTTGTATCATTTTCAGATTTTACCACGTCTTTTATTTTTTCGTCATCCGTTTCTTCTGACTTTTCCTCACCGTCTTTGACGTGTTCTTTATCCTCCTCAGTTTCATCTTCGATTTTTTCAGATATTTTTTCCTCGGGCTTTTCTTCTTTAACTGTTTCTTTCTCTGTGTCAGAAGTAGAATCGTCTTTACATTTGTCCTTTTCAAGATCTTTCTCTTTTTCTTCAGAATCTTTTTCTCCTTCAGACTTAGCTCCTTCTGTTTTTTCTCCATCAGTTTCAGCTTTGACTTCTGATGCAGGAGGCTCAGGCTTAACTTCTCTTTTACCCGTACGCGAACATAAAATGTGTTGAACAACCATTGAATCTTCATCAGTAGTATTCTAGGAAAATGTTTGATATTTAGAATAAAGTTTAAAGAAAACTAATAAATAAAATGTGAAATAATATACATACAATATATACAAAATTTGGTTTGTTTGGTCCGATATCGCCGCCTTCATTAGTTTTTTTGTCAGAAGTGGGTTTAGCAGAACCAGTGCCATCAGTCTTCTTGCCTTGCGAATCTTGATTTGGTAGTTCATCATCTGAAAATCGAAGCATGACATCATCGACATACTTTTTACGATGTGTGTTTCTAGCGGACCGTCGTTTATTATCATCCGCTTCAGGGGATGGAGGTGGCGTAGCTGCCAATTCCTCGCCATCTGAATCTGGAGCTATACGACTCTTTCGCTTTCTATAAAAAAAATTAAAATATAGTACTGAATTATCAAATAAAAAATAAATTATGATTAAAGAATAAAACTTACTTGGAACTTCTAGGAGATTTGGAAGAGGAACTTTTACTAGGCCTTTTACGACTCGGAGCTTTTTTCTTTGCTGCAGGAGTATCTGCTTGTCCTTCTTGACCTTCTTTTTTTTCATCGTCACCAATAGCTTTTTCAGACTCTGATTTTTCATCACTACCTTGCTTTGATTCCGATACTATAGGTTCATTTGTTGACGAATCTACTTGCTCGTCTTCAGATACATTGCCTGGTTTTACTTCCGAATCCTTTGCAGTCGAATCAGCCAATTCTTCACTTTCGCCTTTAAGTTCTTCATCTCCGGATTCTGATTTGCCTTTCCTGGAAGAATAAAGTAAATTTTTAACGTTTTGCAACACATTAGAAAGGCTTAGGAATAATGTCATGTAATGAATTATTAAATGTCATTTTAAATTAACTTACTTTTTACTGCGCTTGGGTGCTGATTCTTTGCCCTCCTTTTTCTTTTTCTGCTTAGGTTCTTTCGGAGTCTTCGGTTCTTTAGGAGTTTTTGGTTCCTTTTCTTTCTTAGGTTTAGGCTCTTTTGGCTCTTTTGGTTCTTTTGGCTTACGTGGCTTCCTAGGAGGTCTTGCTTTCTTACTTTTGATAGGCCATTCTTCTTCACCATCGCCACCAGACGTAGGTTTCATATCTTCGACTGAATCTGCAGCACTGTCAACAATATTACTACTATCCACTGGCGTGACTAGATTGTCAGATTCCGGTTGCTCAGGTTGCGTTATTGGTTGTGCTACAATAGGAGCTGCAGCTTCCTTATCAGCCTTCTTTCGATTTTTTTTTGCTCTCGACGTACCTTTACTGCGACCTCTTCCAGTAGTACTGGATACTTGAGGACTGTCTACAACTACAGGTGCTGTAAACATTGGCGTCTGAAGGATACACTGAGGTCCTCCATTACATTGATCTGCAGATTCGTGCTGTTGTAACGCTTGAAGTTTCTCCTGTACATTAACAATTTTTTCCTGTACATCTGGTCCTGGAGGCATGCAATACAGTTCTTGCAATTGCTGCTGAAGAGCTGCTCTTTCCTGATGATGAGTGACTGGGGCTAATGGATTCGTGAATCCAGGTGTAGGAGTACTAGTAGGAGATATATAATTTATATTTGTCATTCCTGTACTATTGACTACAGCATTAGTATCGCTTGGTGGATACGTTTGAGGAGTCTGTTGTTGAGATCCAACTACCGTATCATTTTGATACGCATTTGTCTTCGGCATATTTGTGAATTCTCCAAAAGGAGTTTGTCCAGATGTAACATTTTGCGAAGTTGGAGTTGTTGTAGGAGCAATAGGTGTTTGCATCGGCACAGTTGGTGTTTGCCCAACAGCTGGCACTTGTGGTGCTTGGGGCGCTGGTACGCTAACTTGGGCAGGGGCAGGAGTGCTCGCTGGTGTCTGCACTTGAAGTGTTTGATTCTGCACTGGAGTTTGTACTTGGGATGATTGGTTTGAGATCTGATTTTGAACTTGAGTTGATTGATCAGGAACTTGGCTTTCTGCTTGGATTGACTGATTTGGCACTTGACTCGGTTGGATTTGAGACGATTGATTTGGTACTTCGTTCGATGATTGTACCTGTGGCAATTGATCGGGAACTTGACTCTGTACTTGTGCTGATTGATCGGGAATTTGACTCAGCACCTGAGGCGTCTGATTGAGTATTTGGTTCTGCGACTGAATCTGTGTCGACTGATCGGGAACCGCAGGCTGACTGGAAGGCTGCAACGGAGGCGTTACAGCAGTATTACTTTGCGATAATACATTAACTTGCGGAGTTTGAGACTGTAATTGAGATTGCGCTTGAGTCTGTATAGTGGGCTGTGGAGATAGCCCTAATACTGGTGTCTGAGGCTGAGTCACTTGGGCCTGACTCACAGGTTGCGACTGTTGCGAAGAAACCATCTGCATCTGCGATTGACTTATAGGTGGTGTTGAAGACATCGCTGGTTGCTGAGAAGCCTGAGAAATTTGAGGAGGCATGGGTGCAGCCTGACTAACTTGGACTTGACTTGTGTGTGACGGAGATAACATCTGCGTCTGTCCCATACTCATCTGCGGCACTGGTGATTGGGAACATGATAGTGATTGTGATTGACTTACCAACGATTGCTGCGTGAGAGGTGGCGTTGGACAGATAGGTTGTTGTACCGAGTTTATATCTGCTGTTTGATCATTCAACTGCGTATCAGATATTTTGTTCTCTACGCTCGAAATAGAACTTTCTACTGATACGGAACTGGCAGCTGGATGCTGTTGCAACAGTGGTGACGCACTGCCGCACTCTACGTTATTACTTGTACTAGTGGCAGGTAGAGATTGCACCGGTTCGATGTGCGCTGGATTTACAGGCGTCGGTTCGATCGACGTATTGACTTGAGGGCTACTGTGAATAGGACTTTCTCGTTGCTGACTCATCAAGTCTTGATTAATCATTTGATTCTGTTGACTCGCTTGCTGCTGATGAGACTGGTGTATTTGTTGCTGTTGTTGCTGTTGCTGTTGATGATGTTGGTGCTGCTGTTGCTGATGCGGTTGACGAGCCAATGATTGGTCTGGTATTTCAGTTTCAGGAACAGCAGCTGTGTGAGTAAGGGAATGCACAGAACTTTGAACGATTTCCGCAGATTCCCTTGACGTTGTTTCTACTACGTTGTGTAGATTTTCGCTTCCATTCATCGGGTAGAGAGGCGCGCTCTGCTCGGATACGACCGGCGGAGGAGGCTGCTGTTGTTGCTGTTGGTGAGGCTCCATTATGCTTCTGCTATCGTTCAGGTTAATCGCTGGCCTGATTTGTGGAGGCTGAGGTTGTGGCTGTTGCGCCTGGGGCTGGGGTTGCGGCTGAGGTTGATGTTGTGCGGGAGGCCATTGCGAGGACATTGGCATACGAGGTCCCGTCACTCCCATCGGACTTTGTGCAGTCGGTTGTGGTATAGTATTCGTCGAATGTGAAATGGGCCGAGATTGATACTGGCCATAGTCTTGAGATGGAACGTTTGGATTCGAGGCCGGGACGCCTGGTATTACCATTTGTTCGAGGGCTTGAAGTGTCGTCTGTTGCGTTGAAGCTGCAGAGCTCATCGGTATCGACGTCGGCGGGCAAGGAGAGACCGACACCGGTTGAGGCTGCTGCTGCTGCTGCTGATGGGGGAGCTGTACATGAGGATGCGGCGACAATGTGCTGGGCTTCGCAGGTGACATTATTGGTCTGTGAAGTACATTAAATCATTTACAGTTTTAAACATTAAACAGGATTAGAACAGAAGATTTTTGTAACCTACGAAATATAAAGTGTTCGAAAAGTCCTGGGGCGACTGAATAACTTGAAAACTATGATAGCCTTCCCGGGACTTTTCGGACGCCATGCATAATTGTTATAGTGTAGAAACCTACCTAGGAGACATTTGCTGTTGTACAGCTGGTGGTCTAGGAGACATTTGAGGTCTGGGAGACATTTGAGGAGACAACTGAGGAAATGATGCCCTATACTGTGGGCTGGTGGCATGTTTCGCAGGACCGTACTGAGGACTAGGTCCTGGATGTTGTGGTTGGTTAAATATTTGAGAGGAATGATGAGGATACTGTGGGTCCATGGGCTGCTGCTGCGTTTGCTGTGGCACAGAATGCTGCGCATGCTGTTGTGTGTGCTGGCCCTTTAAGGAAATAATGTTTAAACGTTAGTTTCTACTACTTTGATGGTAAACAAATCTAAAACAAATCATTAAAGTGTACTGACCATGGGCGGATATTGTTGATGAGATGGATGAGCTTGATGTGTCGAATGGGACGGATGATGATGAGGCATTCGCTGGGACTGCTGAGGGGGCTGCTGAGGCTGTTGATGCATGGAGGGTCCGAAACCGAGGTAACCCGAAGAGCTACCATACATGGAGGCCGCCGCACTGCTCTGCTGGTAGTGCTGCTGCTGGCCCACCATGTGCTGGTAGGCGCTGCCGGCCCCACTGGCCTGCATGGGTTGGTGCGGCACGCCCATCCCCGCCATCATGCCCTGTTGCGAGAAGTGCTGTTGCTGCTGTTGTTGCTGCTGCTGCTGCTGCTGGATTTTCTGGTTGAGGCCAGGCTGTTCTTGCTGATGGCCATATTGAGGCATGTGTTGCCGGTAGCCGGAGGGCTGAACCATCGCGTGGTTGTAGTGCCTTTGCATTTGCGGGTAGGCGTTGCTCTGGCCAGGCCAGCCCTGCATCTGCGGGTCCATGGCCATATTGGCGCGGGCCATTGGGTGCTGTTGCTCCATCGAGTACATGCTATCGCTATAGCCGGGATACTGAGAAGCTTGACCTGGGTGGGGGCCCTGGGGTGGACCGCGCTGTTGCGGTCCGGGTCCCGGAGGCCCAATGCTCCTACTCTGTGCCTGGAAGGCGTTGGGTCCGGGTCCTGGACCCGGCACCATGCCGCGCTGCGGCACGCCGGCCCCGCCGGAGCCGGGTCCGGCTTCAAACGTGCCCAGATTCTGATTAAACATGCCGCGCTGCGCTGTCGCAGCCGGGCTCTGTAACGGATTCGCGCTGCCGAAATCAGACCCACCGAAAGACGTTAATTTCTGCAAGGGAGATTCCTGATTAATGCCGTATGACTGGTTAATGTAACTCCCTCCTCCATTGGGGCCGGGATTCGGAGCATCTCTCGAGACTACGACAGAGTTGCTTGCCGCTGCCGGGTCAAAGTGATCATTCCCCCCGAGATCAGGAAGAGCATCGAGCATCGATCCACTGACATCTTCGCCGAATAAATCGTACGAGTCCATGTCTTTACGCTGCACGACTCTTCGCCTCTTTCGCGGGCTTGTGGGAGTATCGAACAATTCTCTTTGATACTGCGAGCGTGCCCATCATTGATTCTTCTCTGTATCTTCTGAAACAGAAAACGAACGCACCTTTAGAACGCTGTCTTACCAACACGACTTTGATTGCGGCTTAAATTAGTTTTGAAAGCGCCGCTGATATTGACGTATCGAACAGGCACTAAAGGGGAAAAGCTATACGCTTATGGCTTTATTTTTCATAACCGCTATAACCTTTCCCCTCAAGGACCTGTCAACCTTCTGATAGTTGCCTTCACAAGATTAGTCTTCATCACCTGAAAAAAATTTTTTTTTACGACAATCTACACCGAGGAAAATTTTGCAGTAGAAATTGACACATTTTTTCGAAAATTTCACTGAAAAAATACTTGAAGTAGCTATACTTTTAGGCATTTCGTATCATTATAGCAAAATTTTGTGCCCTTTTATAAATAGTATAACTGTAATAGAATTGTTCATGAAAAAGTGCAAATTTCACTGAAACACTTTCCTCTGCATGTTGCGATATTCTTAAATTAACCGGGTGCGAATAGTTAAACGCACAAACGCACAAATACATTGTAACATCCAACTCAGTCATTCAAGTTCAATCACCTATCTCCTCTAGAATATTTGCAAGTTTTTCAAAGACAATTGCAAAGACAATTTTGTAATATCGCGTTTCAGGCACTGCTGACAATGTTTTAATGATTAAAAAAACTCACGTCAGCTGATTAAGCAAGATTTAGATCTACTCAGCAAATGCTTTGAAAAGGTATTGAAACTCGGTGCACCCCGATGAATGGTTCACGAGAAACTATGTGTTACTAAGAACACTTAAAACATCCGGTTTTCGTGGAACACGAAGGATTGAAGGAACACTCGAAAAATCAATCGACATCTTCGTTGCGTATTATACGCGACTGGTATAAAAGGCTCGGCGAATAAATAATTCAACCCCCACTTTGGCCGGCGGCGGCGGGCGGCCGGTCGGGGAAAATCCGCGCAGGCATGAGAGTATCTCTGAAAAGGCAGCGACAACAGGCAGAAGTACCAGCCGTAGCAATAGCAGCCTCTGGAAAATCGATTTTCAAGACTCCCTCAGTGTGTCTCCGGGGTGCACACATACAGAGTGTGCCGGATGAACCGAAGGAATGACAAAAATCCATCGAGCGCGTAGGTCCGTCTCGCTCCCTTCGGGCTGGAGACGGCGCGAAGCATCGCGAGAGGGACGGCGATAGCGGCGAGAAGAAAAGGGGTAAAAGACGCGTCGAGAGACCGGAGCGGCACGCGACGCCTGACGTAACTGGTGCGTCCTACGGTGCTTGCCGCAGGCATCATCGCACATTCCCAAGCACTAGGTCCCAAGCGCTCTGTCGTTTGTACCATCGAGGGGGTGAGTGAGCTCCGCAGCGCCGGCGGTCCTCCTCGTGCGCTGCCAGTCGGAGCAGAAGGACTCCGATGCGATGCGAGCCTACGCCATTAGCCGCCGGACGAGGATCCCTCACGCGCGCTCGGCGACGCTCGATACGCCGCCGTCCGTTGCCGTGCGTATGGCGGCGTCACTTTTCGCGAAGGTCGCGCGTATCCTGCCGAGTGTGCGCGCTCCGCCTTTTCCGAACAGACAGAGTACGAGAGAAGGAGCGCGGCCCGCTCCTCCTGTTCCGCGTCGGCCGCGACTCTTCCTAGTTCCCGAGCGCCCTAGTCCTCCGTCTCGCTCTCTCTCTCTCTCTCTCTCGCCGAGCCAAGCAGCGGCGGCGAACGGAGGTGGAGGAGGAACAGAGAATTTCAGAGAGAGAGGAGAGGTGCGAGCGTGGCCCGAATCGTTCCACGCGTGTCCCTCTCTCTCTCTCGCTCCCTTACATGGCCCTCTGCTCTCCTCTCCTACACATCGTCTCCTCGTCTCTCCACAGCTGTTTCTCTACTCTTTTCCCTTTCTACATGCATACGCCGATACACGTACGCGTGTATTATACGCGGGGAGCAACGAGCCACTCGCCGTCCTTTTCCCACGCTCGCTCTCCGAGCTGCGGCTTTCTCTTTTCGCGCTTCTCTCTCCCTCTTCTGGGTCTGCTCCGAAACTACTCGCGAGCGCGCGCGCTTCTCCCCTCCCTCTCTCTCTTCCTCGTTTCTTTCGCCGACTTGGAGGCAGGCTAGCTGCTCCCTCCCCCACCGCGGCCAATATCTCCACTCGCACGTACGAGCACCCACACCAGGAGGCCGCCGCCGCCACCGCCGCCGCCGCCTCGTGCGGCACACGACCAGCCAGATATATCTCGGCGCGCGCGCGCGTGCACACGATAAGGCGGGCGCGCGCGTGTGTGTGGCTGCGCGCCGGACGGATCGAGCTCTCCTATTCGAAGCAGCTCCTCCGAAAGGATCTCGTACGTGTGCACGCCGACACACAGGCCGCTTTTTACGCGGCCGATTCGGATGGAGGCGCTCCACCGGCAGGGGCTTGCGCCGCGATTATCCCGGAGATTGACAAAGGGTATGAGAGGAACCGGGCGGACAGCAGCGACGCCGAGGTGGGAGTGACGGAGCCAGATCGGAGAAGGACACGTCGGCGAGAGAGGAGAAAGATGAGCGACGCCGCGGCGTGCGCTCTTTCACTTCGGCGCAAGCAGCACGTACACGCGTACATACGTACGCTCGGGCTCGTTTCCCGATGCCACCGCGACAAAACGAGAAGGGAGTGAGGAGCAGAGCAGAACCAGAGACGCCATGGCGAAGCGTTACCGGCCCCTCGGCCTCGGCGCCGCTCTCCGGCGTCCATCTGTACACACATGCTCTCTCGTCTGTCATTGTGTCGTCGCTCGATCGTCTATTCATGCATGTACGCGAGGCGACGCGAGGCGTCTGCCACCCCGCACACGCTGCGTCTGCGTATGTGTGTGGGTGTGTGTGTGAGCGCGTGAAATCGCCAGTGCCGAGGGGCAAGCCCCCAGACTCTCCTTCGCTCCCCCGCATATCGGCCCAAATGCTACCCCGCTCACCGTACTCTCCCCCAGCTAGCTTCTCTCCCTGCGACGCCGTGTTTATTTATTTTCCTTCCTTTTTTTCGAACATTTTTATCTAGGTACACTGTGAGTGGACGTTCGCCTGGGCGCGTGGAGCCGCGCCGCCGCCGCCGCCGCCGCCGCACCGCCGCAGCCGTAGCCGATCGATGCTTATTTTCGGGCACCGCGACCGTTCTCGCAATTACAAACATTCGCGTATATACCAAGCTCAACGGACTCTGCGGCTTCTGCCTTTTTCTTCGCTTTGTCGGGAATAACCGCCAATAATTTTCGAGACTTCTTTGAATTTGTTGATGAGTATCGTAGCTAATTCACGGACGATATCGGTTCATATCTTGTTGCGTTGTCTTTTAAGAGATTCTATCTAACGAAACGCTTATCGTCTCACTGCATCTTTGATTTGTTTTTGATTGGATTACAACGTGAGAAATGTGGAAATTTAAACCCGAAAAGATGAACTACCGATGAATTACTGAACACCCGAATAAAACTTTTCAGAGTTGCTCTAAATACACCAAGTCCCAGTTTGGAGTTAACTTGGAAAGTTATGAATTGAAAAGATTCGGGTACACGGGAAGTAGTGTAGCTCAGTGTTAAAGACGATAACTTGGAGCAAGAAAAGCAAGAAAAGAGAGGGGAGCAAAGAGAAAGGTTTAGGGTTTCAGTTTCGACGAAACAAAACGTATGAAGCACCTGGCATCGAAGCGCCCTATGGAGAAACGAAAGAAGTAAGACGAACATTCTAGAATATTGTAGCAAATGCGCGGACACCGCTGTCTGACCTTCTCTCTCTCTCTCTCTCTCTCTCTTCCTCTTTCGTCCTCTTATTCTCTCTTTTCCGTCTCCTGTACTAGATTCCATGCTCCGTCCGTATATACTTGGCGTACTCGTGTCGCGGATACGAGCCCAGCCGTCCAAGAATGCCTAATAGAAATAAAACAAAAGATGACATAATCGCAAGCGAACTGCTAGCGGATTGAGCCCACACTTCTGTCCGGCTGCTGTTCTGTTGCTGCGACGCCGAAAGAGAAAAGGAGAGAAGAACAAATCTGCCGAGTCGAGTCACGAAGTCTTTAAAAGATTATTCAGCTCACTTACACGCCGCCTCTAAACTTTTCCGAGGAAATGTCGGATATATTCAAGGAGCATCCGCGAGAATCGAGGGTTTGTCTTTAGGTTAGCGTTCTTGACATTGACTTAGAGAATTTCGAGGAAAAATCGGGAATTCACATCGAATATTATGGGAATTTCGACCGAATCTATTTATATGTGTACACGATTTGTCGGAGCTTTCTTACAAGAAATCTATTTTAGGTCCGCTTGGTAACAAGAATTTTTCACTTCTGAAATTGTCATGTGCGTTAAAATATTAATAGATCAACAATTTGCGTAAATGTTTTAATAATTATGAAAAAATTGTTCCTATACTTGAGCCGGCAAATAAGTAGCACGTGTATCAAAATCTTTGTTCAAATTTACATTTATAATTTGTTCAAATTTACATATTCTACTATTTCAAACTTGCTTGTCAATACATTTCATTTTTTTTTCAACCAAGATAACAAAGCTGGCATTTTTAGAATTTCAAATGAAAAATAACTTCGTTTCTTATTAGTTATCATTGTCTTCGAAATTTATTCATATGTTAGATAAAGTCAATTACAATGAAAACTAGAATTTGGTAGTCAAAAATTTACCTTATTATTCTAGGGTACTTCTTGCGTGAAACTACATGAAAATATTAATGCTTAGATACTGGCAAAATGGAACAGTAAGTCATTCATAAAAAAATGGAATAATCTAACGTGAGCGCCCTATTTTTCAGATACAACAATAGAGTTTTATTGCAAAACTAAAATTTCATATAAGTACCATTCTGCTCGAGACAATTTGATTAAAAATGTAATCTACCTTCCTTACGAAATTACTAAACTTTTTTGATAACTGTAATGTTTGAAGCTTTATTAAGGTTTAAATGCGAGTAATTGGGTCTTTCACACCTATTTAAGTGTCAAGACTAATCGATCTACTTATGAGATGTTAATTTTGACGAGATTTACACGGAAAAAAAAGTTTGAAAGTCCGTTCAATAATTGTAATATTTACAAATTTTTATACAATTTTATTAATTGAATTTCAATATGTAACTTTACCATTAAAAAATTGATACATGAAAAAATTGTATTCTTTGCGAGCACCGTTCTTGCATGAAAAAACTTTTAAAAAGGAATTAGAATGCTCTGTTTTGATTTTCTTGTGCTTATTTTTTATTTTGAAAAAAGAAATCAGAACATTTTTATTTTAAGTTTTTTTTTATTTTAAATTTCACATTGTTAAAGAATTACATCATTTGAAAGCAAAACATTGGCTCTTTAAAATAATATAAATATTGCCAGCTAATCCAATCAAAATGTGAGTCAATCTTGCAAGGATATACTGACCCCAAAAACTAAGCAACAAAAAGAATCAACATGTGAGAGAAATGAAAAATCAGTCCCTACTCGGAAAGCAAGAGATGCTTCTTAGAAGACTACGATTCTTCGGCAGGATACGGCACTGGGCGACCGCACACAGAAAAGATCCAAGACAGACAGTGAGTCGGGCAAGCAGCAGCCAAGAAGGAGCGAGCGAGAAAGAGCGAGAGAGAGAGAGAGAGAGAGAGAGAGAGAGAGAAGAAACAGACTGAAACCGGTGTGTTGGTGTGAGCACATCACTGATTCGTCGCGGGTGCGACGACACACCAAAATTTCTCGCGGCCGTTCACGCCAAGTGGTATATACATGTATTCGCGCTCGTACGACCGAAGGCATTAGACATATCCGCGAGCAAAAGACGGATCGAGCAATTGGCAGTAGCGAGGCGGAGCCGAAATTACACCAGAAAAGAGAACCAATCAGAATTTACCTTATAGAGCAGCATCGAGCTGCAGGATACTTGATTAACCAATCGTGTCCTGTGATACTTCGAGTACACAAGAGGCCCCCCTTGCACTCGCGTGTATAGGATTATGCCGTGCGCGACTCTGTGTACGCCGCGAATGAAAGGTAACGTTACGCGCACCGAGCAATTCAAACGTTTCGCGAATTTTGTACAAACTGCCAGCTGAGAAGTATTTCCTTATTGACACTGTTCTCAATCGATTTAAATTGTTTGAAATTCTTGCAGCTGAGGAATTACCTGCATCACAAATGCTATTGGTGATCTTAAAACTAAGAGAGAATACGTCAGCTGTTACCAATTAATCTAATTTAGTCAATTTCTTTTAAAAATTGGCTTTATTCATGAAAGGATTTACTTATTAACAAATCTACATTGTCTCGAATAATGTACAAAACTGCGATTACAAATCACTGAGTCATCACGTTTAAATTGCGATATATTTTTATAATTATACAAAAGCACGTAGTATTAAAGATTTTTGAGAATTTACGTTCGTAAAAGCGATCAAGAAGACAGATGACGAGAAATCGCGCAGCTCGACGTTCAAATTACTTATGTAATTAACGAGTAATTGTAACATTGCACAATCATTTGTGATACTAATGAACACTTTCTTGATTTCCCAGAAGCGAATTTATAAACTATACAGTTAAGTGAAATAATAGACAGGCAGAAGACAGGCAGGGACAGTGCAGGTTCGTCAATACATCGGGCTCATCAAAATTGATGTTATTTCCTTGATCGTTCGAAATATTTATCAATTTAAGCAGCAATAATTTACGTTTTGAGCAGGAGGCTTGTCGGCGTGCAAAGAACAAACCGTGAGACAGAGAACTGAAGGCATGCATTATTTAATAATTTCATTAATCGCAACCGAGTCCGTTATCGCTCAGTTGCTCGTCATAATTCGCGGCGAAATTTTGCACTGCCGCTGACTGTTCTTAGGTCCGTTCACTTGGTTCACAGTGGAAAAAAGATAGTAGGTTACTTTCCAAAGGCCATTTCGAAAAGTGGCGAGGAGCGAACGGCGCGCTCGCGCGATCGAGAACGCGGAAGCTGCTTCGAAAAAAAGGAACGGTTTCACCCAAGAAAGAGAAACGAAACTCTTCGCTCTCGTGTGTGCGGGAGGAGTCGCTTCAGGCCAAAGAGCCACTCACGCATACCCAAGCTACACCTGACCCCGTTCGATGAAAATACGTATTGTAATAGATACACAGACTAACTCGACACCTCGCCGTTCTTTTGTTAATGGAAGACGATAATCGAGAACAGGTCCTTCGAGCGCGATTATTGCGCTTTCTTTTAAAAAACCAAAACTTACTCGGTCTACAATTAAGAAGAGAGATAAGTAAGAGAAACATCACCTCGTCGTGTGAATCGAAAACTCAATAGCGGCCGGTCGAAATTCAATGCCGCCAGCACTGTCACAGAGTGAATCACTATTTAAAGGAGCGTCGCTCGGTCCTCCTCGGTGCGGAACAATCGTACGGGTTTTCGCTCAATTGTTATCTCGGTGTCCATTTTGTTTGGTTAATTACTGAAGAGGCGGCGTTGCTGCTGCTGCTGCTGAGCTTGGCTGTGCCGCCGCCGCCGCCGTAGGTTACGTTGACACATGACCGTTCGCTTTTCTCTCTCTCTCTCTCTCTCTCTCTCTCTCTCTCTCCCGCTCTCTCCCCGCCCTACCACTCTTTTTCTCCCTCCTCTTTTTCTTTCTCTCTCTCTCTCTCTCTCTCTCTCTCTCTCTCTCTCTCTCTACACTGTGTATCTAGATTCTCGAAACGCACGCCAGGGCGCAAGAGAGACGGAGAGAGCGTAGATATATGCACGCACGGCGTTGACTACTTGAACCTCCAAAATTTATCGATCACCAAACCGGCGAATATGTGCTACAGGCTCGCGCCGGGATTTCCGAATTCTCCCGTCTTTACTTTTGATGTTTTTTCATCGGCTGCTCCTACTCTCCTGGTACTAACCTAACCTCTTACTCGCTCTTTCGTCTCATATCTCCCGCATGCATTCACCGTCCTCTTCGCACTAGGTAGCAGGCTCACGAAAATATACACAGTGCTCGTTTACTCTTTCGTGTACGTATAGTTAAGCACATTCAAGCCTCCGGGCTACACAGCTACGTTCGAGTACGTACGTATATACATTCGTTTCATGCACACAGACACAACGAATCGCACGCATACAGGAACGAGAAAGGAACTCTCGGAGAAGCTCTTCTTACCTTTTTCTAGCTAGCGTAACCTGCCGAGAAGTGCACATCCGTCTCGAGTGCGAGCTCGCGAAATCTTGACTCTTGAAGCACTTGGACACTGGTTACACACGCAAACTACTCTATCGAGGTACTGGCCTTCTCGTTGGTCACTGCTTTTTTCGCATGAAACTTGTCCGTGAACGCTCGGGACGCTTTACGTCGCGTTTGCACTGTCGCGTCGGGCCGTACTTTAACTTGTCGAAGGGAACATCGTCGATCGAGGCTTCCCCGTCCGATGACAGATTTATAAATACTGAATCCAGGGTGATCTGCGCTCTCTACTCTCTGTCTTGCTCGTTTCCTACCATTGTGTGCGTCTCCCCAGAGAGATAAGCGGAAATGACGTTTCCCCGTCCGTGTCGAAGTGGCTCTGAAGCTGCGAGCTAGAGTGAGAAGGAACGAGAGAGAGGTTTTGCCGAGTGCGCCCCTTCAAGTGTGTAAGTGAGGCGCAAGCGAACTACGTAAACGCAATGCCACAGACACAAACGCCGACGCGCGCCGACGCCACCGGGGATTGGGGAAGCTCTCCTTCTACTCGGCCATCTTTCCTTCCGAGGCTACTTGCCGATCCACCACCACTACTATACGTTGCGACTCTCTATCTCTCTCTTTCTATCTATACATACGTGTAGCCTGCAGGACCCGGTCGCTTTTGCTACGGTGTTATGGCCGCAAGGGGGGAGCTTCTGTACACACTAAACTATCCCTCCCGATGCGAATTGCAGCTTTGCAACTCTCAAACATTAATCGCATTCAGGCCGCCCAACCCAACGAAAAAACTGCATTTGCAACCTCGCAAGGTGCAGTCAACAAAAAGACTAAACGTAACACAAAAGCCAATCAAATATCTGACACTTGTCAATCCTAAAGCTACCTAGTATTATTTGTTTCTATTCTATAAGTAAAAGTACTTAACTGATAAATAAAAGTAAAAGACAATTTTACCATTCAAACATCGATATCTTATTTATTTTCTACAATAATTATATTATAGGATTAATAATAGATTTGTAGTAGTTAGGTAATTTTCTGGCGGAAACATTTAAATTCTAAGTGAATCAAAAAATTATTTAAATGCATAAAAGTAAAGTTACAAAACTATTTTGTTTCAACCACTGCAATTTAGGATTTTACCGTGATACAATTACGGCATGATTTGAATGCCTAATTAGCCATTAAGAATTAAGACAAACTGCATATTCTCACTTTTGTTAACTTCTTAAAAAACATTCAAAATATTTGTGATATTAAATTTTTATTTTACTTATGAGATTATAATAATACTTTTTAACAATATTTTTCATGATTTTCTGAGTGGGAAATTGTTTGAACTATGTACGTATATATAATAATTATAATAAAATTTAAACCACTGAAAATCAATAGAGAATAAACAACAAAAAATGTTTTCAAAATACTTAAAATAATACATTTTTATAAGTTTGAAGGTTTTAGAAAAATGACTCTATTCCGGACATCAATGATTAAACAATGATTACAAATGCGTTATTACTATACTTAAATATATATTCCCTATTTACGATTTAGACATATTGTCTTCCATTTTGAGGAGTATATAATACACTCTTACATCAATATTGAATCTGTCCAAAATTGCGCGAATTCATTAGAGTTTTCAGGACATATAAATTTGGCACAAATAAACAAGGCTAAGCAATAATAATTATAATAGATAAAATATTCAAAAGTTGATATTTTCAATGTTATGTTATTTTAGATTTTTTATTTATCAAACTTCGAATTTACAAAAAAAATTTTTGAAAAAATAAAAAAAAATTACTATGATAATTGCAAATATTGCTTCTACATCTACGAATTATCGTTGAGTTCCTAATTATGGTTTAAATTAAAATTTCAAGTACACAGATTTATATAAAATAATGCTACCACAGCATAATAAATAAAATTTACAAACTAAAACTTGGTTTATTTTCTATACTTAATTAAAGGTACTTATACTTATTATAGTTCTATTTTGATTACGTGACTATTATAGTTTATTACATTACTTCGAACTCAATCATTATTCACAAATAATAGCAGTATGAAATACAAAACAACATTAAGAAATTATTCATTACTTCTGCTTTTGACATCAATGAAAATCTTTGAATTCAGAATAATTATATTATTGAGCAATTTTATTCTATTATTAATCTTTGTCCAAAAAATTGGACAATAATTAAAACAGTGGCGCAGTGAAAAGATGAAACGCGTATTTGCCTAATATTATTAAAATCGTTCTTAAAAATATAAAAGTTGGTTTTTGATTTAAAACATCGTGTTAAATTAAACATAATTAACTTTGCTGTGATTAAAATTTACCACTTGTAATACTAATTTTAACTTTATATATTTAAACTTCGCGCTTTAAACATTGGCGCAGGAAAAGGGATGCAGTATTCTGCCTCAACGATTTTACCCACGCCCACGTAGTAAGCATGTATAATTTTATCTTTAATTTTTGTAGTTGAAGAAGGTTTCTAACGCCACGTTTTGAAAAATAAAAGCTAATCTACATTTTTGGATAACATTAAATTAAAGGTGTGTTGCGCATAGGTGCGTCGTAGCAGTTGACAGGTGGTTTGACGTTTCGCTGCCGCCATCATCAAATCGCGCTGCTACACCTCTTTCTCTCTAAGCGTATGATCCCCGTAGGTTTATTGCGTGTGTGGATCCTACACACGCAGGCAAGTAGGCATCACGGCGAAACGAGTGAGATAGTTCGTGGTATTGTTTCGGGAGAATCAGTCGAGTGCGCGAGCGTAAAGAGCAAGATATTGAGGAAGGGAGTCATCTAGATGAATTGCTGCTGAGGTGTTGCGAACTCTAGGCCACTTGCCGCCCAGTTTCGACAGCTGGTTATCCGCGACGAAGCACCACTTCTTCGAAGCGATACACGTCGTCGTCGCGAACGTCCGCCCGTCTTCTGTGTGCGTGCACAAGTGTGTGCGTGACTGTGTATACAACCGCTGCTGCCTATCCTGACCGCAGAAGCGTAAGTTTTTTTCTTTTCCTTTGCGGAACTACCTCTACTGCTGGTGCATAGATACACTAGAAAAGGTGAGCCTCTGAAAAATTCAATGCCTTTCTTCGTACCTATCGCTGCGGAGCTCATCTTTACAAAGCTATAATTAGAGCCTCTTGTGTGCGGATACAAAGTTTTAGGACACGATGATTTTCATTGCGAGTTTGAACCGTGTCTCGTTTTTTTTGCATTTGTGGCTGATTAATCATTTGCGCGTCCAGCTATATAAAGTCTGGGGGAAAACACGCGCACGCGAGACGCCCGTTCAATTGCTACTTTACTAGTGACGTCGACTCCGTTTTAGCCTGCTGCTGCTGGCTGCAGTTCTTTCTCAATTTGGGGGAGAACAGTGTCGGGACTCGAAAATGTTTTGTTAATCGCGGCGAGCCTTTTATACGTTGAGTACCTCGAAATTAATTGCATCTTGTAGAAGACAGAATTCAAGTAATCTACGATTTACTGCATTCTTTCAAAATACGGTAGTTAATCTTTCTCTTCAATTGGAAATGGAATGTTATTCATAATTTTAACAGCAGTTTTTTATATTCTGCGACTCCGTATTTTTCTGAGTTTTTTAGTAACTGAATAATTATATTATGTAGACAATCTGGCTTTAAAAAGCTCATAGCAATACTTATTAGCTAATAAGATTTGCCTGTAGTAAAATATATCTTTAGAGAAAAAAAGATATACATCTGTTAAAGGGTCAACATTAACTTATTATATACATAAAAACATTAATTATACTATAAGAAGCATGATACAAATCAATTAAACATTAAATAGCAAATAAAAATAAAAATTCTTAGTATTTTGTAGTACAATTAATTTAAATATTTCTTTTTTGTCTTTAGGTACAAAATGTCGGCAGGACCTTATAATTATTCCTATATTTTTAAGTACATCATTATAGGTGATATGGGTGTAGGAAAATCATGTTTATTACACCAATTTACAGAAAAGAAATGTACGTATTCATTGTATTTTTTATACAATAGTTTTGCATTATAAATATATATAATTCATTTTTATTTTTAGTTATGGCCGATTGTCCACATACTATTGGTGTTGAATTTGGAACTAGAATTATTGAAGTAGCTGGTCAGAAAATTAAACTTCAAATTTGGGATACAGCTGGACAAGAAAGATTCAGGGCAGTAACAAGGTGAAATAAAAATAAATCTTTGATTTAGAAGTATTATATTTGTTAATAATAATAATAAGTAATGTTGAAGATTCTATTAAATGCATTCTTTTTCATAAAATGATTACAAAGTATATTTTAACATTATTGGTTGAAGGTCTTATTATCGTGGAGCAGCTGGAGCTTTGATGGTTTACGATATCACACGACGTTCAACCTATAATCATCTTAGCAGTTGGTTAACGGATACAAGGAACCTCACAAATCCAAGTACTGTATGTAAATTTTGTAATCAATTTATATTAAAATTTAATGCATACAAAAGTTATAATGAATGTTCTTTACATCAGGTGATATTTTTAATTGGAAATAAAAGTGATTTGGATGGTCAAAGAGATGTTACTTACGAAGAAGCAAAACAATTTGCTGATGAAAATGGACTAATGTTTGTAGAAGCAAGTGCAAAAACGTATGTATTATTATTTTCCATTTAATTTTATAAAAATGAATAATTCTATTAAACAGTAAAATTATTCAAAATCTGAATAAAACTCTTACGTGTGAAAATTATTATTCTAAAATTCTTTATTTTTTGTATTAATATAACAGGGGAGACAATGTTGAAGAAGCTTTCTTGGAAACAGCTAAGAAAATTTTCCAAAGCATACAAGATGGCCGGTAATTTTTATTTTTCATTATTATTTAATGCAAAAAAAAATTATTAATAATAATAATATAATCTTTATTCACCTTACGCTTTTTTTACGTTTAATTTTCCTAACTCTTTCTTATTTCGTGTGGTTGTCTATTTCGTCCGTCTTTCTGTCTTTGTGTATGATTTTTTGAATTTGTGAGTTATATTTTTGGTTGTGTACATTTGTCTCTGTCTTTTTGTTTTGCTGTCTGTATATATGTATATATGTCTGTAACCCGGATGTTGTTGCCTTTCCTATTTCATATTTTCACTTTCATTTTCTTAATTACTACTGGATTTTTTTCTTTTTTTTCTTTCCTCTTGCCCTTGCTCCTCTCCATTTCCTTTCTCTCTCTTGCTGCCTCTGCCTGTTCTTAGGCCTCCATTTTTCTGTCACTTTTTAATAGTTTTTCCTCTTTACTTATCTGCTATTCTCCCATCATCCTTCCTAGTTTTTGTTCTTCCATTTCTATCTTTGACTTCTCGTTTTCTTTTTTTTCTCTTTCTCTCTTTCTATTAGCGTCTCGAACATTTGTTTTATCCTGATCTTTCTATCTTCCATCTCTTTAAGAAAATTATTAATTGTAGTATAATTATTAAAAATAACTATTTTCATTTTTCAGTTTGGATTTAAATGCAGCAGAATCAGGGGTTCAACACAATCCCAGTCAACCTGGTCGCACTAATTTACAAGGAGTATTGAGTGTTCAACAAGGAGGAAAAGACTCATGCTCATGTTAAGCTATTATTTATCTGTATATAGACCCTTCTATGCGTTAAATAATGATAATGAATATATGATTTGCATAAGAATAAGGAAAGCTGTGTCCTTGTCCAGATCTTTGATAAAAAGTATTTACCTAAGGGCAAAGTGATTATCCAAGATGTTTTTCTTCAGTTAACATAATTATTAAAAATATATATATATATATCGTATACCGTTATCATTATAGCATATTACTGTCGATTTTTTAAAACTATGCAGGGGATGTAATATTAGGTTCTATGCACTTTCTTTTTTAAATAGTATAATAATTCATAAGCTTAAAAAGCTTTGTAATTAACTTTTAAATAACTGGAATAGTTTTCTATTAAAAAATGATAAAACAGATTTCAAATCCTTAATCAAGACATTAATTGTAATATGTAAAATTTATTTTATCATTATATAAAATAATATATTATATGAATTTTACTTGATGGATAAATTATTGAATAATTTATCCTTACTACGTCGTAAAAGCAATTTATGTGCAAACAAAGAATTGCTAATTTCGCAAGAGAAAATTTATTTCATTCCTTTGTGCACTATGTTTAGAACGTAAAAGGCGGGAACAAAAACTGTGAAACGATAAGGCCCGATTATGCGTTTTGTGAAAAAACGATTTTTCACAAAGAAAACATTTTGTAAAAATAATTGCGAAACTAATCGCCATTCTTCATAAACCAAAAAAATATAAAGCATTAGACCATATACAAGGATGTAGTGTCTAATAATTCTTGAATAGATTGATATTTAATAAGTATATAGTAAAAGTGAACATTTGTATGACCGTTATAAGATGTATTTACAAATACTTTAACACCATTGTGAAGGTGTGCTTTATCTGCTAATCTAAATTCTAAATGGAAAATTATTGTACTGTTATTATTTATAGTATAAAAGAAATTATGACTTGTATATATAAATGATTTACTTTGCAAAATCAAATATTAATATAAATTCATTTAAATCGGAAACAGGCCTAATTAAGTGTTTTTTGTTTCAAATGGTTTAGCAGTTATAGGATAATATCAAAATTGAAGTAAAATTATCAATGTCAAAGATTTCAAAGTTATGTAAATTAGTTTCCATAAGTAACGTAGTGTTAACATTGCTGTGTTTATTATTTAAGAATTTTTTTAATATTACGATTTTTTCAATATGAATCATTTGTAATAGATAAAGTGCGTGCTTAAAAAATGAGTATTCCCATTGATTTCTATTTTCTTACAAACTATTGATTTAATATCCAAGTTTTTGTAATAGTTTTATACATGTTGAAAACATTTTAATTCAATTCCGTTTGTATTCAAGCAACTTCAACTATACATGCTTCTATAACATATGTTAGATATTGTCACATTGGATAATTATAATTTTTAATGTTCATTTTGTTGTTAAAAATATAATTAAAGTATTCAAAAGTAAATAAAGTTAAAAGTTTATTTATATCTATACATGTTTGATTTTTCCGACTATCTAATAACAATATTATGGACTCATAATTAAATAAAGAACTTTCTTTAAATTTTAAAACAATACTGAACAATTTTTTCTAGAAAAGTTGATATTTTTACGTATAAGTATTTAAAGTAATAAGTATTTAAATTTTAAATATTTAGAGAATTTTTTATTAAACTATTTAAATTTTGTGGATTTTTAAAAATTAGTTATTTATATTTAATTTTATAACTTTTTGGTTTTAAAAAATTTCTAATTACGAATAATCAACTTTTTACATTTATTGCTCTAATTATTTAATATTTATACAATTTTTTTTTCGATCGAATTAGAGTTGTACAAATTGCTTTTCGGAAGTCCATGTGGTGTTTCGACAAATTCGGCTTCTGCTTTAAGTCCATATTAGAGGTGAATGGTGTTTCGACAAATTCACTAAAATGTCCCAAAAAGCATTTCTTCAACATCTCTCGGACATATAGATAAGGGTGCGTTGCGATGTTGCGAAATGTGGTTTCAGTTGTAAGTTTGGCAACGTTGTATTCTAAATGCCTGGGTCATATATTTTTTAAAATCTCAAAAATAATGCTTCAATCAACTAATAATAAAAGTTACGAGCATTCTTTTAAACCAATAATTTGATATCACGAAGTTAAAAAAAAATTTTAAATAAAAATTCATGTATTTAATAGGTTATGCTTACAATTTAAAAAATGGATTATGGATTTTGCGACCTGTGCATCAATGCATCTGAAAATAAACAGAATTTAAAACAAGTATTATCTATTTTGCAAGAAGGTCAGTAGTAGAAAATAAAATAAAATGTAATAATAATCACATTAATTATAAATAAATCTTCTTTATTAAACAGCTGGCTATAAAACAGTAGCAATAAATCAAAACGTTGATGAAAGTGTATTTGACAATGAAAAGAGAAAAAAGAAAAAACTAGATGAAAAAGATTCTATAACTTCTACTGTTCCAGAACCTATTAATGTGCAAGACATAGTAGAAGAATTCAAAGGAAAATTACACATTTTAAGTAGAATAACATTTTTCTTTTCAGATCCTGTTAAAACACATGCATTGGTTTGTATACAGTATGCTGCAAAAAATTTATAAAATAAATTGTTTAGTCAATTGCAAAAATTATTTCTAGAATCAGTTGCCTGTTTTAAAAAAATACAATTTGTATGCTGTTGTTCCAAAAACTCAAGCTGCATTTCAAGTTAGTTTACTTTTTTATATTTATCTAATCAAAAATGAATAAAAGTTGATTAAATAAAATTAAGTTAATTAAATAAAATTTAATCTTATTTTTAGCATGCCTGTTCTCAACTTAATGCAGATATTATTACACTTAATTCAAGTTGCAGTGGTTTAAAGTTAAACAGAAAATTGTATCTACAAGCGGCAGAAAGGCAAACGCATTTTGAGATTCAATACGCAGATGTTATTAGATCTTCTACAAGAAAATTAGCAATTCATTATGCGCACTTGTTTTACACATTCGGAAAGAGCAAGGTACTAAAATTTCTTACTTTAGTTCATTTATTTTTAATATATATATTTTATAATTTTATTTTTTAGAATGTTATTATATCAAGTGGTGCCAGTGAAACATCTTTAATTAGAAATCCTTATGATATAGTTAATTTGTATCCTTTTCAAGAAAATGTAAGCAATAAATAATTATTATGGTAGTAAGAATCACAAATAAAACTTAAATTTCTTATAGATTTATTTATGTTTATTTGTTGAACCAACAAAGTACATGATTTTATTAAAAATTAATAGTCCTGTCAATATTATTGGTTGAAATCAGGGTTGGTACATACATCTTAAAAACTAAGTTGTAGCTAACTTAAAATCTAATACAATATATTTTAAATATTTTGTAGCATTATATTAAATTGTCTCTAAATAATCTATATAAAAACTGTACTAGGTCTGTTCACTGAATAAACCGAAATAAAATAAAATTATGATAAATGATACTTTCTTTAATATAGTATTATATTTGCATAAAAAAGAGCTAGATTATTAGGTTTAAATGAAAATAAAGCTAAATATTCAATACTTCAACAAACTCATCATGTTATTTTAAAAGGAGGTTTGTAGTCATGATTAATACAGATGTATATGCATACTTTTTTTTATAAAATTTTAAATTTGGTTTTCAGAAGGACGTCAGTGTGGAAAAGCTCTTTTTAAAATTCAATCTAATGAGGAATATAATTTTGAAGATCTGTGTGATATTAAAAAAAAAAAATCAAAGTGTAAAGTAAAATAACAGTAATTGATAAATTTGTAACATAACATTATTATTTTAATATTTTGAATTATTTTGTAATATAAAATTGAACAATTTAAAATCTGCTTGTATTAAATACATTTGAATAATTTAAAAAATTTGTATTCTTTTGATTTTAAATTCCCATCCTTGCACTTTTATAGTTTTATCGAATCAATGACTATTGACATTGACCGACTCCTTTGATTACGATTTCACGATGGCCGGATGGCTGAAGTTCGACTCCTGACTCCACGTTACCACTATTCCGGCACTTCATTAAAATCATCGGCCAGTCGACCCTCTATATGAATCAAGCTATTATAATATAATGCTTAAAAATCAGTATAACCTACAAACTGAATAAACTGTTATGTATATGTACTTTATGCGAGTGTGCGTGTATACAATTGAGAGATCCTGTGTGCGGATTCCGTCAGAAGGATCATAATTGTAAAAGTTAAAGTTTATCTGCAAAGTAGTCAATTATTTCGATAAAAATAGTTATACAAAATGCAAAGTGTGATAAATTCCGTCAAGGGCACTGCCCTTAGCGTTGCTGAATATCTAACCCCAGTTTTAAAGGTGTGATAATAAAGTCATTGTTCATTTATCTAGTGTTTTTTCTCTTAATTGATAAGATTAATTAATTTATGTTATATTATAATTATTTAATGCTTCTGAAATACCTAATGATTAATAAAAAATGAATTATTTATTCAGGAAAGCAAATTTAGAGAAACTGGTGTTTTGACACCAGAGGAGTTTGTAGCTGCTGGGGAGCATCTTGTACACCATTGCCCAACTTGGCAGTGGGCTGTCGGTGATGTAGATAGAGCTAAGCCCTACCTACCAAAAGATAAACAATTTTTACTCACTCGTAATGTTCCTTGCACACGCAGATGTAAACAGGTAGATCATTTGATTTTAATTTCTTATTTAAAAGAATTCAACATTGATTCTACACTAATGGGTACTTGTTATAGATAGAATATTGTGATGAACAAGAACAAATTATAGAAGCAGATGATCCAGAAGGTGGTTGGGTTGACACTCATCACTATGATTTAAATCTTGGAGGTGTAGAAGAAAAAGTTTCTGAAATGACACTGGAAGAAGCAAAACCTTCTCCTTCTGCAAATTTAATTGGAGATGCTGATGATGATGAAGATGATGAAGAAGCAGCTGACATGGAAGCTTTTGAAGTTAGTGGCATGCTTGATGAACAAGATAAAGTAAGTTTTCAAACTAAATTTATTTACTTCAACTATTTTCAAAACTATTAAAAAAAATTAATTTTAGTATACAACAGATACATCAATAAAACAAACCAAAGAAAACCAAGATTTTGCAGAAGGTGAAATAATTAGAACACGTACCTATGATTTGCATATTACCTATGATAAATATTATCAAACTCCAAGATTATGGTTGTTTGGGTATGATGAGGTAAGTTTGTACTATGCTACAAAAAAATTTTCTTAAAATTAAAATAATTTTTTTTTATTCAGAATCGAAAGCCATTAACTGTTGAAGAAATGTATGAAGATGTCAGTCAAGATCATGCAAAAAAAACTGTTACCATGGAAACTCATCCTCATATGCCTGGACCCCCTATGGCATCTGTTCATCCTTGCAGGTACATATTTATTTAGTACATTTAAAATCATTCTTTATTCACTATTTAATAAAATATTATTTTTTACAGACACGCTGAAGTTATGAAAAAAATTATAGAAACTGTAATGGAAGGAGGTAGAGAATTAGGAGTTCATATGTATCTTATTATATTCTTGAAGTTTGTACAATCTGTTATACCAACTATTGAATATGATTACACCCAAAATGTAACACTTACTAGTTCTAGTTAAGTCTGATTGACATTAATTTTTTAATAAGTTTATGTCAAGTGTCATCAATTTATGAAAGATGTAATTGAATTTATCAATTTCATACCTATTTATTTTTCAAAAGTATAGATATGTTTAAGTTTTTGAATCTTAAATAATAACGAAGTATCCTTGTAAAAAGCGATAAAAATATTATGAATATTTAAATCATGATTTTATAAAATTAACAAATTTTAGCAAATGATGAATAAATATTGATAAAATTCTATTACAAATTTCATAAAAATGTTGCTTAGTGTAATAACGAAGAATTATGGGTAATGGTAATAACCATATCTGTAAAGTATATGCCTAATACTTTGTGTACATTGTTATTTTATAAGTGACTATTTTTAAGCAAATTCTTTATTTAATTTCCAAATTTAGATGAATTTCAAAAATTCTTTTAGATTGATTTGTTTTATGAAACATCAAATTTTATACAATTTATATAATTAATAATAGCTTTACTCACTTTGTTTTCTATATAGAATTCATCATATAAAATTCTTTATGCAGCATTGTAATTAAAACTCAACTACATAAATCAATTTTAAATTAAAAAAAAATTAGTGTTTATGAGAGTTCTAAATAATATTATATTATTAATAGCTATATTTTATTAATAATTTCAAGTTATTTCAATCAATATTTATTAAGTGAAATTTTTATACCTCTTGTATAATACTATCACTATAAAAATACATATTATTATAAAGTAAGACTAATAATTATTTCCAAAGTAAAATATATTGTGAATATTTATAAAGGGTAAATGATATATTGACATTTTTTATACTCATTAAATTAAATAGTTTTACTTTGAAAACGAAATAATGTAATAATATTCTATAAACATTTCAAAATAAAACGAACATTTTTATTTAATTTCCTCATCAAATGAAGTCATCTTCGTACTTTCAATAGTTTTATATTATAGCAAATATTTTACATTATATTATTCAAGTTTTACTTGAATAAATTAGATTTAAAGTATATTTCATTTTTTAATAAAAACTTTAAATTATCACAAAATTAAAAAAAAAAACATATTTACAGCGTTTTTGCTACAAATATTTTATTCTTAGGCGATATTCAGGTACTCTGAAGCTAATTGTAAAGGATCTATATTAAGGGAAGTCACTAATCGAACTTTTTGTCCGTCTTGAGTAATAAATTCTATGGCTTGTTGACCATCTGCTAGTTCTAATCGATCTTCCGCGTTCATTTGATTAATTGCTGCGACAGCTGTTGCATCGGTGTCTTCATCCTAAATTAATATGAATACTTTTAGTTTTAAGTAGTTATTGTATATTCTTTTTTTGATTAATTTTTAACTATACCTCTAACACTTTTACTATAGCTTCAGCATCTGTCTGTATTGTCGATGTTGCATGAGTTTTTGAATTAACATTTTCTATTTCAGGCATTGGTGCAATTTGCATATCTGAATTAGCTTCTATAGTCGTAGGTAAGCCTTGTATTCTTATAGTTTGTCCACCATTTAATGGACTAACGAACTGTCCTTCGGAAAGTAATTGTCTGGCATCTTGTATTGATAACGGTATTGCATTGCCATCTTCGTCTGTAATCTATGATATGTTAATTAACTTATACGTTTTTAGAAAAGTAATTTTAGAAATAGAAATTAATTCAGAGAGATCAATAAACTTAATTGTAAAAGTCCATTAACTACCAAATGATCATTTCAATTTTAAAATAAATAATTTTGTAATAATTAGAGATAGTTATGAGAATATTAATGTATAATAGATAGAAATAGTTGAGATGATTAATTTTATTTTTAAAATTTTCTAAATTATAACTTACTTGAAGATGTAAATCTGATTCTGTAGCAAGATCCACATTAATTGGATCATCATTATCTTCTGGTTCAGTTGCGTGTAATTCTTGATTATCTACCATACTTTCTTTATCTATAATTAAATTGTAAACATTTTTTTATTTAATAAAAACAGCTTCATATGAAATTATGTTTGTACTTACTAAAATGTAACGTTGATTCATTTGACTGTTCTGCATCTTGATAAGTAACATAAATAATTTGTGACATGTCATCTTCAGAAACCTCATCCGAAGCTATAACTTGCGTCATATTATAAAGATGATCATTAGTTTCTTCTTGAACCTCGTCAGGTAAAATTTGCCACACTTGATTAATTGTAGATTCTTCTTGCAATTCGTCAGGTTCTGAGGTTTGTTGATTTTTGTGGACCTTAAGTATTTATTATTGTTTAATTAATATGATGATTAATATACTAATATTTCATTCAAATACGAATTTTATTCACCTTTTTGTGTTTAGTTAAATTAGAACAATCTGCAAATGCTTTCCCACATATATCACAGCTGTAAGGTTTTTCCCCTATAAAAAATTTTTTAAAAACCAAAACAAATATTTTTAACTTATCAAATAAGGTAATAAAAATATATGTACCTGTGTGCAATCGCAAATGTTTCTTCAAAGCCCATTGTTCTGTGAAACCGCGATTGCAATATGCACATTGAAATGGACGTTCTCCTGTATGTCTACGGACGTGACATTTCCACGTATCTTTATGCAAAAATGATTTTGCACAAAATTCACATTTCCATGGACGTTCACCTGTGTGACGTTTCACATGTAATTTATATTGGGAGGATGTTGTAAATTTACGTCCACAATGATCACAGCAGTAAGGTTTTTCTCCTGTATGAATTCTCATATGTTCTTGCAAATTCCCATTTTGAGAAAAGCTTTTTGAACATACTTCGCATTTATATGGTTTCTGACCTGTGTGCGTTCTAAATTAAAATATTTTAATAATTAAAAAATTCCTTTTAATAACTAAAAAAAGATTTTTAATATATCTATATAGTTATTAATAATTTAGTATACCTATAATGTAAAGTAAGACTAGTTTTATGAGCAAATTTTTGATCGCAAAGTTCACAGAAATGTTTCTTTTCACCAGTATGAGTAGATTGATGATTTAATAAATTCGCTTTTGTTTTGAAAGAAGCATTGCAAGATTTGCATGGGTATGGTCTATCTTCTGAATGAACCAGTTGATGTCGTTGTAAAAGTTGTTTGTGCTTAAAACTTTTTCCACATTTATTGCAAACAAAACGGCGCCCATTATTATGTTCAGTTAACTTATGATACATCATTGAACTTTGATGATTGAGAATTTTTCCACATACTTCACAAGGGAAGGTCTTATCTATTTTATTACTCTAAAAAGATATCAAATTATTAGAAAGTAGAATTATTTGATTAGATCTAATTTCAAATATATTACAATATTTTAAATTATGTTATTTGAAAAAATAAATAGAACTTGTTTTCAATGTGTCAATTTTATCAATTCAAAATTTTTAAAGAGAATCCTTTAAATAATAGTAAAATGTTTTACCTGATGTACAATTTCCTTATGACCTTTTAAGCTTGATTCATAAGCAAATGCTTTATTACATATTTCACAGACAAATGGTTTCTCTCCTTCATGTACTACTTTTATATGTGACTGTAGGCTATCTTTTGATTGAAAATGCTTATTACATTTATCACATTTAAATGTAACATCAGAATCTGTATTCATTGAATCTTGAAGCATTTCTTCTTTTGCTTCCTCTTCTTGATTTTCTTCAGTTTCAATATTTCGTGAATGATCTTCATTTTCCACAGCAGAAGCAAAATGAGGTTCCTGAGATTCTGTACGTAGAGAACTAGTCAAGATATCAGGTAGGCCATTATCATTGATTTCCTCATCATTAAGAGATTCAATTTTAGTATCTTTTTCAACGTCATTTATTTCAATTATTTTTTCTCCAGTGTGACCTATATTTTTTTGATGCATGATTAAATTTTCTTTATTAGAAAATTGTCTTTGACATTCTATACATTCATACTTGGATGTTTTATGAAAACTTTTGTGAATTATGTATTTGCTGCGTTGGAAAAAACCTTTATCACAATAAGAACAAACAAATTTGTGCCTTTTTTTAATTTTAGATTTTTGCATTTTAGACTTTGTACGAATTTTATTTCTATTTACTACAACCAGCTCCCCCAAATTTTTACCTTCTATAGTTTCCAAATGACCTATTATTTCTAAAAATGATGATTCAAATTAATTTAGGTAAATTAATTTATAAATATTAAATTATAATTTATTTATCAAACCTGTATCACTGTGGTAACTTTCTGGACTTGCAGGATTTAAATGTTCTTCTGATTCATACTTTACTTGTACATCATCTTCATCAAAAACACCCTCTTCTTTAAAAATTTTTTCTAATTCTTTTCCTTGCACTGTTTCCATGTATCTAGAAGTATTAATGTACAATTTATTAATTGAGTAACATTCAATATAATTATTTTTAATTAGGCTTGAAAAAAATGTTTATACAATAGATACCTCTTAGGAACTTTTCTTTTTCTTCTGCGCCTTCCATCTCCATCAATGTCATCATCATCTTGCTTATCCTCTTCTCCCTGACTCATAGTTTCAGTATAATCTTCTTTTTCTGTTTCCTAAACATTGAATTGCAAAGTACAACCAACAAATTAACAAATAGTAAATTTTTTAAATTTATTAGTTTCATATGTATTTAAAAAAAGAGATACATTACTTTACAATCTTCTTCTAAACCTTTTGGAGGGCGACCACGTTTTCTTTTAGGCTTATCTAAGCCTTCCATTTGTAAACTTATGTCATGCCCAGTAGAATATACAGAACCATCAGGTAATACTAAATGTAAATTTTAGTTTTACTTAAAATAAAGAATATTTTTAAATGTATATTTTTTAAATTTACCATTAATTATAATTTGTGGGTCTGCTGATTCTGTTCCTGAAATGTCATCATCTATACCCAGAAATTTAGAGTTTTCTAAAGTTAAATTAACATTTTTTTGTTTAAGACGTTCACGTTCAATTTTTTTTTCAGTCTCAAGTTGTTGCTTCCACATTTCTCTAATTTTTTTCTGACCATTGATAAGCAATTCAAAAAATTGCATAGTTGCTTCCAATTGTATATTACATCCAGGACAAATAGTTCTTGGTAATTTTCCATCATCGTAAACCTGCAGTAAAGAAACATTTTTTTAAATACATGTTACAATCAATATCAGATATACTAATTACTTAAATAAAAAATTGAAATTAATCTTTAATCTGTAAAGTATTACATTATTTATAATTATAATAAAATTTAATGAATTTAGTTTGAAAATTATTATTATTAAGATTATTCATTAAATTTAAAATTAGTATTTTTAATTGTTTGATTGTACAGTTATATAAAAATTATTATTTTTAAAAACTAAAGTTTTTCAAAAATAAATAATAAAGAATAAAAATAAAAGCAAAACTTTATGCTATTGATTATGCTAGAGTTCATCCCATTTCATTAATTGTTTTTTTCTAAAATATTGTAGAGATGTAAATCCCGCGCCTTTTGAGAAACAAATATTAAAAATGATTTGATCCGTGCAGTAGCTATTTATGCTTGTTATCGTGCAACCAAAATCAGTGGAGCTTCCTTACTGCAAAGGACAAGGAAGTCAAGTTCAAGTCTTAATTTTGGGATCCGTTCGAACCATGGAACTCCCGGTTTCTTACCTTGAGCGGCAAATAACGATTGACCATTGAACTTAACTCTGTTTCTTCGTTGTTGTTGGTAAATAACATTTCTCCATTGTCGTTGTTTTCCGCGCACAAACGACAAATTGTCGAATCATATAATCGTGGAACCGCCATGACGGCGTCCTTAGAAATTAATGTTCAATCCTACGTTCGAAGCCGCTTGCTAGACCTCGTGCAACAATACCAATTTGTTTACAGTTAAAATTTCGTCAATTTAATAATTGTTTAAATTATTCCTTATCATCAGCAAATTTAATATGAAAAGAAATTTTTTTCAGAAAACTTGAAGCATCTTTAATATAAGTTCTTTTTTATTTATATGTACATTTAACGTTCTCGAAGAAAGGTTAAGTTGCACTTCTCGGGCATGAACCTTGTAACCCGTATTGTAGATAGATCAGTTTCTTACAGTTTCCTAGTTTACCAACAGTGCATTGTATTTAAATTTATATATTATAATATAATTATAGTAAAATATTTTACTTTATTTCTAAGTAAAACCAATATAAATATTATATTGGCAGCTTTAAAAACTATTTAATAATTTAGTTTATTTAAATTAACAATTTAATATTTAATTTAATATTTTACACATTTTTAAACAAATAATTTTTTCCAATATAACTTCAAAGGAAGAAGATTATTTCTTTGCTGTAAATTAGGATTATAGACATCAAAATCTACTTTTTGTAATTTCTCAAGATAATTTTCAATTATAACAGATGGCAAAAAAATTATGTAAGATTCTTTTTTGATTTGATTTTTTAAGGATAAAGCCTAAAATAAAAAAAAGATTTAGTAATAAATGCAAGTAAATAATTTTTAAACTAAAATGTTGACTAACCTTATCCAAGTGCTGCTTAGCTCTTGTTGAAATTTCAAAAACAACATCTTTTAATTCTTTGTCACTTTTCCCTTGAAATATTGATTCTGTAGAAATTTTATGCTTCATAAGTATATCTTGAGGTAAAACAATTTCTCTTTTTTGGGCATTATGTGGTATAGAACGAATTAAAGTTATTATACCATGAGCTTTACCCAAATGACTAGCAAAATGATCTGTATGAATATCTTTCGTTTCTTGTGCCTCTAAAAGTAAATAATAAACTGAAGAAACTGTATTTTCAGCATATTTTTCTACTGATTCCAAATTTTCAAAAGTTGAATTAATCAATTTCTTAAAACGAGCATCAATTAAACGTTTAAAATAATGTTTAGATAATTTCTTTTTCTGAAGTACCTGAAAATATATTTTATTATTTTCAAATTACTAAATCAATTTTTTAAATAATTATACCCTATGAAGTTCCAATGAAGCTGGATTTTTAAGAGGTGTATTATTATATATTTGATTTAAAGCTTCCTCCCAAAATTTTATTCTCATAGATCCAAGTTTATTATCTCGAATTTGATCTTCTATTAAAGCTATCTCTGTATTAAAAGCTCGAATTGCAAATCCAGAAGATCTAATATTACTGGGCAAAAGTAGTGTGCATAAGAAGTTCTCATAATCATTTTTCCTGTAAATAATTAGATAATTTTATTCAGAATATTTATTTAGTATCACAACATTATTACCTCACCAAATCTAAACAATAGTCAGCAGGACTTTGTTTTTTAGCAGTTTGTAGCCATCGTTTTTGACAATATCTTAATTTCAAATATTTTTGTAATAGTATTGCACTAGAGTTCATAACAAAAAGTTTTATAAGAGATTTTAGTATTTATTTTGATATAAATCAAGTATTATTTCATGTCTTTTTAATTTTTGTTCTTTGATTTTCAGGTTAATTTAGGTAACTAATACTACTTCGAGTATCGAGTACTTCGAGTTATCGAGTACTGAGTAGATTCGACTGTTGGGTTAGGTGATACTCAAGTGCAAAGAGGCGCCACTATTCACAGCGTCCCTTATTCCTCATTCGGCTTCCATGCATCGTGCTCTGCAGATCTATGATCGATTGAACGAGAACTCTAACAATCTAACAGCGTCTCTGCACTGATATTCATAAGAGCTGCTTTTGCAGCGTGTTATTCAATGAAAAATAGTTATTAAAGATTTTTCGAGTTTGAAATCAAGATTAAAAATTTAATCGTTTGCAGATTCATATTGCAAGTAAGTTGAAATTTAATAATATATCTTCAATTTCTGGAAGCTTGTGAAGTGTTAACTTGCGGCTCTAATCGCCGCTTGCAATGTCGAAGGTCTCCATTTAAACCGTATTTGCTGCATTGCACGATTCAATTAACCTATCGAGCGAAACGAGCGTCCGCCCTCAATTTATAGTCTTATTTTATAATAAAGAAGTGTGCCAAAATAATAATAATTATATCATTTTTTATCATTTAATTATTATTAAAGATTATTTTAGTTTATTATGGGTAACAATTTGACTAAATAAAAATTTTTATTATTATTAAAGCTAAAGTATATCTTATAAAATTTATGTATATTGCATTTTTAGCCATGAGACGTAAAAGTGAGAGAAATAAGGCAAAAGGCACTCCAGAAAAGAAGGTGGAAAAACCAACTCGTAGGACAACTCGTCGGAGAGGTAAAGCGTCACCAACTAATTCACCAGAACAGGAAAATGCAGCAGAGGATAATGTGTCAAGTACCCCTTACTCTGAAGATGAAAAAGATGTGTGCCTTCAGTCAGAACCAGGCCAATGCAATGACGATGTAGAAAAAGGTGTTTCTTCTAGTGAACTTATTAAATCTGTACTTGGAGGTGATGAAGAGGATAATGGGTCAGTATGGAAAGTTGCAAGACAAGATGCTTCCCCTGGAGAAATACAAAAACTTAAACTCTGCAGACAGCGTAACATTTCAGAAGCATCAGACAGTTCTATAAGTAGAAAAAAGTCAAACAAGTGGCCAGATAGTGGCGAAGGAGGCACGGAAGAAGCTGACTCAGTTGATGAGCAAGTAGAATCTTCTCAGAAATTGCCTATTTGTGTACAAACTGACGATGCTTCTTCTTCGCACCCAGGTCAGGACTCCAATGAAGAGGTAAGTGATTACAAGGAGAACCTGCCTGAAACCACTTCAGCCAACTTGTCTGATGATAAAACAAACATAGATCAGCTAGCAGATTCCAAGGAGAACCTGCCTGAAACCAGTTCTGCAAATCTTTCTGAAATACCAAACTATGATGACAACCAGTCTTCAAGTCCTTCTGCAAGTCAACTAGGTGGTGAACCACAAAGGGAAAATTTACCAGATAGCAGGGATAATGTTGGAGGCTTAACTTCAGCAAATTTGGATAACTTTCAACAACAAAATGAAAATCTTACAGAAAATTCAAATGAACCAATTTGTTTTACTGTAACTGGTACCAATATTAATTTAAGTGAAAGTAATGAACAACAAAATGAAGCTATTTCAGTGGAAGAAAATAATCAAGATGTAACAATAAATGAATCTGTTGAATCGAATAAAGATGAAATAGTTTCAGAAAAGAATATCTCTATTAGCGAAGGAAAAAACACTGAAGTAATATCTGTTCATATTGAAACTATTGATTCTGATAATTTAGAAACAGGGAAAAATGTAGGACCAGAAGAGGAGGAAGAAGAAGAGGAAATTAGAGAAGAGGTGGAAAAAGAACCAAGTCCTGACTCTGATTCTGCAGCAAATGTAAAAGGTGAATCTGACGCCCAAGATACTCAAGATGCAAATTCACCTAAAACAAATATTCATTTGAAAAGTAAGCATCATGTAAAATATGGTGAATCTTCTACTTCAGATGAATCAGATAATGAGCAAAATTCTTCACAAAATAAAGAAACTCAAAGAGAGGAATCTGATTTTCCAAATACAGGTAAATCAGATAAAAATAGAAAGCAGAATAAAAGTGAAACAGAAGAAAATACTGTTTCTGTTAATACAGAGACTGAATTTGAACTTTCTGAAAATAATCTAGAAAAGGAAGATATTCTTGAAATAAATGAAAAACCAGAAGATTTAAACGTAACATTATCTGCTTCTAAACCAGCTAAAGTGAGCTTAAAGCGGTCCTTGTAAGTATTTGTCTATTCATAATAATAATATATTATTAACATCAATCAGTAGATTATTAAAATAAAAAATTTCTTTCAGTTCAACCAGACTCTCTACAGATTTAGAAACTAAGAAAGATGAAAATGCCGTAAAGAAGTCAAATATCACTGAATCTAATCAAAATAAAGTAAGTTTACAAATAAGAGATTCATCTTTGAAAAGTCAACATTGCTACAATGAATGAAAGACTTAAAATATTTTGCTATAATGTAAAAATTACATTTAACTCTGTTAAATACACTACAGACTTCCAGTGTTAATTAAAAGTAAAATATAAACTAAACACGGTTAAAAATATTCAAAAGTAAATATTCTTCAATACATAAATTCGAAATTAAATATAAATTTTTTGTTTAGGAAAATCATGCTGACAATGAGCAGCCTGATCAAAAATGTGCTACCAAAAGGCGACGTTGGGGTATGACTACAACTTCAGATGCTGCTCCAGCATTTTCGATATCTACAGATTCTTTAAAAGTACCGTATTTAATCATGTATTTTCCTAAGTTCTTTGATTAGTTTAAATCTAAAAAGTCTAACTTAAATGTTACATTTTAATAGGCTTTAGTACCTGGAGCAAAACCGTTATCTGTAAATGAAGTAAAACTTACTAAAGATGAAGATGAAGAAAAGGAACATAGAAAGAATAAAAATGAAGTTGCTAGTGATCGAAAATCGAAAAATGATGCACCTCTAAAAGTTGAAGTAATTAAGAAGGAAGTCAAAATTGATAATCATATAGGTATAATATAAACATTCTTTAAGTTATTACTGTTTTAAACATTAAAAAAATATTGAATTTAATTTTATTTCTAATAGCAAGGCGAAAAATCACAATGGTCAAAGAAACTCCACGTCCGAAATCACCTAGTCCACCTGAAGCTCAAGCAACAAATATTTTATTAATAAGAAATTTAGTTCGTCCATTTACTTTGAACCAAATAAAAGAGCTTCTTTCCCGTACAGGTACAATCGTAGAAAACGGTTTTTGGATGGACAGGATAAAGTCCAAATGTTTCGTAGAGGTATGCTTATTATAAAATAATTTATGCGCGTTACCTTTTAAAATAATAATCTTAAAACTTCTTTTAACTGAAATTGTTTCGTATAGTATGCTAATGAAGATCAAGCTTTTGAAACAAGACAAGCACTGCATGGTGTTTCTTGGCCTCCATCAAATCCAAAAAAGCTTATTGTAGATTATGCCACGAAAGAAGATATGGAAATGGCTCGAGAAACATCTAAAGATCAACCTTCTAATAGAAAAACAGAACCTTTACTTTCTAGCGATTTGTGGCAACAGGAAACGTGGCCGCGCGACGATAGACCCACAGTGGTAAATAAGGCATTTTTTAATAAACGGCATGTGCGTAAAAAATCATTTGAACGTGCTTATATCACAAATAATACTTTTTTCAGATTACTGTTATACGTGAGTGGGATTTAGGTAAAGAAGATGGCCAGTTACACGTTAAAGAAAAAGAACGAGAAAGAAAAGAATTTGAAAAAAAGAAAAGGCCAAGAAGTAGAAGTCCAACATTGGAGGTTCATCTTCCGGCGCCAGCAAGAAAATTTAAGAAAAAAGAAGAAGAACCTCCTACAGCAAAACTGTTGGATGATCTTTTCAGAAAAACTAAAGCTTCTCCTTGCATATACTGGTTACCTTTAACGAATGAACAGGTAACAAATATTATTATTAAAAATAATGAATTTATTTTAATGTTACATACTAACTATTGTAGATTATGGTAAAAGAAGAAATGAGGAGACAGCACATGGCTGAACATGCACGTCGATTAGAAGAAATGAGACGAGCTGAGCGAAATCGAGACTCACGACGTCGACGTAGTCCTAGAAAATAAATTTTTTCACTATACCTTTTATAAAGGGCAAAAAATTCCCATCCTCCTTTTGACTTGAATGATTTGACGAGTCCTCGGCACGTTGTTGTGATCGATGCAAATAGTGTGTTATTTAATTCGTATTTTACGTAATTCATTCACTTCGATAGTTTAATTTCAAATTTTTTTTTCTCTAAAACTTGAATTTTGAATTAATTTATTATTTTCTCGTTGCGAAATATTAAATTTATTAAAGTTTATGTTGTTAAAATCAAGTAATAACAAATATTTTTTACGCGATGAATTTTACATTTCTTTGATTAAAAAATTTTATAATGCAAATAAAATCTTTCCTAGCATGTTTTCCTTTTTCCATATCCTTGATCCTGATATTCATCATATAAGCCGTACTTCTTACAGGTCAACATACTATCCTAATCGACCAGAGGTGTTAGTCATTCTATCAAGTCTCTAAAACTTCAAACTTAACTACTGCAGAGGGTTTTTAATTCTACAAAGGAGAGATTATTACAGCATAAATTTAATTTTGTTTCATCATCTAATATTCGATGCACTTCGAGGGATTTTTCAAGATTAAAGAATATCTCATTAAAGGAACATGAAAAGCTAATTACAAAAAGTCATAATGAGCTCAGCTCAAGTGTGAATTGTCATGTGCAAAAAAAGTGTCACTGAAGAAACTTTTTCACATAGTAGTATTCATTAAGCTTCTTATAATAAGTTTCCGTTAAATTATGATTATATACATCAAAATAATAGGTTGCAAATTATTTGTTAACAAATATACAGTGCAGCAGAGATACACTATTAAAACGAATTTACTTTCGTATTCACACCTTGTAAATAGCGTGTATCTGATTCTAAAAAAAATAATAAAAATGTAAAATTACTAATATTATGCAAAAAGTTTAGTGGAAAAATTTCTGTTACTTCTTAGTCACTAAGTGGTATTTAAAAGTATACCTGTAGCTGTTTTTAGTGTTTACTAATAAATAAATGAGAAAAATTTCGTAATATTTAAAGCGTTGTTTATCATTTCTACAGCAGAAATAGAAAACATAAAGACATTTATTTTTCACTGTACACAATTTTATAACTATATTATTAAGAAATTTACAGTTTTCCACGAAAAATCACTTTTAATGAAAAAAAATACAAGCTTATCTTCGTTAATAAATAATATTCAAATCATTTGCAAATAAATTTTCACACCATCCCAATAATGTATGTAAATATTTAACTACTATATATATATATATATATATATATGCTTAGAAAATTTTTTATAATCAATAAGATTATTATTAATATCATAGTATCGTAATATGCAGTACTTTACAGAAATATTCAATGCAAATTTATACATTTAAATTCGATAATTTTCGTAGTTACTAAAATCAAAAAACCAAAATTACTTACTTTTAAGTTAATTTATACAACTATTTTGACTTATTATGTAAACTACCTTAATTTATCTTTTGAAATACAGTAGCTTAAATGCATACATCTTAAGTCGCACTTAAGAATAAAGGGAACGTCTGCGGATTCTTTTATGAATTATTTTTTACATATTTTATGACCGATACAAAATTTTATTATGAAAGTAGTAAAAAGAATTGCATTTATAAAACTTTTAAACTAGTGCTTATGTACGTATCTGTTTAAAATATTTAATTTAACATTTTTATCACAAATAACAGAATTAAAAACGTATTTTCATTTGTAAAGCAAACGTCAATATTCATATTTCGTAGCTATATATTTTATAGCAAAGAACTTAAATGTAGTTATTAGACTATATATAAAATGTTATCATCCTATTTATATTAGCGTTTATAGTATATATAGTACGTGTTTATTTTTTGGATACATTATTTATGTGATTGTGCACTCAAGGATATTAGTAAAATCGTGTTAACTAACTACACTTGAAATTCTCATACGTCACAAGACCTATTTAAATATTTTTTGTAATAAAATTAAATTCTAAAATTTACCAATGGATTCAATAAACTTTAGATTATTTAAGTAATAACTTAAGTAAACAACTGTTTATATATAATAATCACTTTTACATTTTTCTCATATAAAATATATAATTTTATTTGATTTTTTTTTTTACAGCTATTTATTACTTTTTTAAAAATAATATCAACGTGATATTACAAAGTTTCATCAGAATTTGTTAATTATCAAAATCTTAATTGAGTAATTTGCTTTGAACTAGTTGAAATTCCTGTTGAATGTTAAAAGCATGCATACTTTAACTATCATTTTTAAACCAAAATAAATTTTACAAAAAATGAAAAATTACATACAAAATTTATATTGTATTTTTATATTTTATAATTTCATGGAAATTTATTTTTAACTTCGAACTTTAAGTAATTTTTAATCTATAAATCATGTAGAAAGTTTCGTTTGATAATGTTAAATTATTAATTTTATTAGTTTATTACATCATATTTAAAAATAAAAAAATAAAAGATGTTTTATAATAAATTAATTGTAATATAAAACAAAATACAATGTTTTTATTCTCTATATATCGTTTTTACTTCGATTAAAAATTAATTAAAAAACTCGTCATGTCCAAACGCTTTATCAAATTACAATTTTGAGGTAGAACTTTCAAATTTAATTTAATAATTTGTAATTTTTTATAGTTTTTGTGTAGTAAAATCATCAGTTAGAAACATTATAACTAAATTATATTTGTAAAATTTTTTGAGTGTTAACATTATTTTCGGCTCTAAGCCAATATTTTTAGAACACTCTTCTCTATTTTCTAAGGCGTGCTAACAATAAAAAAAATCAACAAACGTCATTCAAAATCATCGTGAATTATTGAAGTCAAGACTAAGAATAACTTGTTATCCTCAAGTGCATTAGAAAATCAACGTTTTAAGGTAACCTATTCACAAAAATGATTCACCGTTTGTAATTTACAGAGTTTTAGTTGATTTCACTATTTCAAACTCTGTTACTGCACCCCACATTGATACATATGATGAATATTCGTGTTTTTTTTTTTAGCAAACGCTTCCTTGTTTTACATATTTTTTTAATCTTACATTAAAGAATTTTTCATTATAAGCAAACTGTTGTAAAAAAGTCTCTTATTAAAATTTGGTATCTTTAGTATCTCTCATGTACATTAGATTTAAACAACAAAATTAATTAATATAAAATTTAATTTAGTCAACTTTGACAACACTATAAATTTTTCGAACGAACCAAAAGCAGGCAAAAAATCCAATAGAACCTGCAAAAATTTTAGTAAAACTTAGTAAATGTGTGTGATTAGTTCTAATAATTATAGTACTTTTTGATAAAATAACAACATACCTGTCAAGAGGAAGAACAAATAGACCATAATCATTGTGTATCCAAAATAGAGGAAGGTTGAAGCAGCATCTTCAATACTTAATTTTGTTACAAAATAGTGTACGCAATAAAGCAATAAATAAAACGCCGTAAATCCTGACGTAAGAAAACTACGCCACCACCAGTGATAATCCTAAAAATTTGTATGAATTTAATTTTTATACGATTTCTACTTTGCTTATGATTTTACCAATATAATAATTATTTATAAGAATACCTCGGCACAAAGGTGGAAATAACACAAAAGAATTGTAGTTTCTGAGCATGTAATAACGAGAATAAGAAATACTAAGAATAAGAATCCAAACATGTAATACATCTGACTGGACCTGGAGCATAAAATATTAATTATAATCTCTGTAACATGTATTAATTTTGTAAAAATTTAATATAAATGTGTACCAAAGTGAATTCAGTATAAAGAAGAGTTGAATAAATATACACCCAAATGGTAAAACTCCTCCCATGATAACACCTGGAATAGATTGCGTATAGAAACTCTGTTCTGGTATTTGACGGGGAATTTGATTCGTACGAACTGGATGCTCTATTGCCTAAAATAATTTTCATGTAACAAAACTACAAAAATTCTTGTAAATAAATTTTGAACTCAAGTTAAATTTACCCGCTTTTTAAAGCCAAAGTACGCTCCAATAAATGTTAATGGTACAGATATTCCAAACCATAAAGCTAAAATGGCAACAAGGATACTAAAAGGAACAGCAGCAGAACTTCCTTTAGCCCAAAATATTAGATTCATAATGAAAAATAAACTAAAAACTAATCTGTAAAAGTAAAAATGTAATTAAATTATTTATAAATATCATCAATTCGTTTTAGTTTCGACAATATTATTTTTATTAATACATTACCCAGGGCTTAACATTGATGTAAGAAGAACGTTTGATTTCCATTTTTCTCCTCCAAAACTTTTGTAAATTCGAGCAGAAAAATAGCCTGCTGTTATACCAAGACAAACATATAGTACCATAGCACAAGTCATTAAAGCTCCTCTGTTTGCTGGTGAGAGAAATCCAAGGCATGCGAAAGCTAAATTTTTACAAATTAAGGTGTTTCTTGAAATTGCCTTCAATTGTAGATTGGAATAAAGGGTGCGATTGATCAGGTGAAATTTTAATTTAAAAGAAATGTTGTAAGTTTGAAAAGTGTTTTGTATAGTGTTTGATGCGATTATTTAATGTTTATAACGTTTTTTTTTTACAATAAAAAAACCTTACGACATTAGCGACCCAGGGCTGACGAAACAATTAACGTTTATTTTAAAATAAATCAAAAACTTGTTTTGATTTAATTGCTACTTCCACCTGATCAATCGCAACCCAAATTACAAATTTTTATTTACCTAAAGTAACCAGTGTCATGAAAAATACTTGAACACCAGATCCAAGTAGTACAGAAAGTAACATTCCCTTTCTCGGGGGTCGAAAAACATCTCCGTGTACAAGTTTCCAACCAAATTCTTCTTGAGCATCTTCACCCGATTCAATCTGAAAATAGGCCTGCGTTACGATAACACAGACATGGAAAACCACATTTTTACACAAAAACTATTGCAGCCCATTCTTTATATAACAAAAAATATATAAATGTAAGTTTAGAATAAACGGTAACATTATTAGTATTTGAAAGTAGGAAAATGAGTTTTATTAGTTATTGTGTAACAAAGTGAAATATTTCGCAAATCTATATAGGACAATAAAAGTTAGTTAGAATAAGTTTGAAAAGCAAAATTACAACACTAGGGTATCAATAATTAAAATTTTTTGACTCACTTGATTATAACGGGCAATATCTTTGTGCAATGTTCGAAGCATTATCATTGCTACCATTCCAGATAAAAATAATACGATAACTAAAGAGTTAAGTATACTGAACCATTGAATGTTCGTGTGTGGCATAGATTCAAGAATGTAGTCCCATCTAGATGACCATTTAATTGTATCATTTCTCTGTAAAATTTAAATTAAATTACAACGAGGCAAAGCGTACAATATTGGTTATACAAATTAATTCGCTGCTTAATTTTTTTGTGATTTCTTTAAACACATTTAATTCCACATTTAATTTCTAAGATGAGCCTGCTGCTATGGTTTTAAAGGACTGATTTTGCAAAACGTCATATGATTTGAGCGTAATAGGCAACTTAATCCTTAAAAGAGTGCGATCCTTAGCTCAGACGGTCAAAGTATCAGTTTTTGATTACTCAAGGTAAACGCCGGACTTCGCTTTCCAAGACCAGGCTGTTCGCGAGCACGGATTTGAATTCGCCCGTCATACGAAATATTTGGAGACATTTCAAAAACATTTTTGTCAGACTTTTCGGTAGCGGGAATTGAATTCGATGACCGCAATCACTCCTCATCAAAATTTGTGTACCAAAACCTACTGAATATAGTTATTTCTGGTGGAATATCAAACATGTGATACATTATATGAAGAACTCCTGTAGAAATAGCAAATGCAGATTGTCACCAATAACAACTCGTTAATTCAGCAATGAATTGGAGCGAAAAAAATTTTTTCCTTGTAAAGGGAGTTGGAAAATTATATACTTCATAACAAAATTTGCCGCATAGTGCAAAAAGAAGTCGGCTTCATCTCGGCCGACAAACGTGTGATCTGAGGCTTTCTTTTTTACTGGTCAAAGTGTGTATACTATATTTCTGCTCGACGTCGCTGGAAAGCAGTAACTTCGTTTCACGCAGCGGCCAGAAAGTTGCCGCTTTCCGGCCGGAGGACAGAAAATAAAATAGCTCCACAATTGAAAGTTTTGATTCATTAAACAATAAATTAAATTAAAATATGAAGCAAGAGCTTTAATTCGAGACTAATTAACACTTTAAAAATATACATTATTTTTTAGTATAATTTTAATTTTACATAATTTTGGAATAAATAAATTCTTTTTTATTCAACTAGTCTTAAAGCTCGTGCTATATATTTTAATTAAACTTATTGTTTAATACGTCAAGTCTTTCAGTTATGGAGATATTTTAATCTTTGTAAGTCCTACAGATTTTTCGAGAAAAGCTCATAACTCTGTTACTAGGCCCTAATGGAAAAAACGCTGAGACACGTGTTTTCATTTTTTAGTTAACCTTTATGGTCCTTATGTCCTTATGGTAACGTTTGTACTTTGGTTTTACAGACGACTACGGCCAATTGTTTAAATTTTAATTTTTTAAATTAACTTCCGTTAAGCACAGATTTTCTCTAGATTTTTTGAAAAAATCTCATAACTCTGTTACAAGGGTTCAATCGACAAAACGCTGAGACTCGTGTCTTTTCTTTTTTTTGGCTAAGGAATAGCCAAAGATAGCCAAAGACAATAACCTGCAATTTTATCAAGATCCGTGACCTAATGGGTAGACACTCCCCTTTGTAAGTCATTCATCTTCGAGTTGAGTTAAGAAATTCTCGTATATGCGACGTATTCTCCAGATATGGATCTTTCGAATTACTATTTATTTCGGTCGCTTCCAGATTTCTTAGCTAATATACACTTTAAAACTCTAGAATAGGTCCGATAAATCATCGATTTGATTTGAGACTTCAAAACCGAGAATTTTTTTTTCTTAGCGGCATTCGACAATTATTTGATAGATGGTTTGAGGTCATCCAAAATAATAGAGAATATTTTGAAAAGTAAAACTGTTCTACTATTTTTAAAAATAAAATTTTAATTTTGTAAAAGCAGTGAATTAATTTGTACACCTAATATTTATTTATCATGTCTCAAAATTGTATAATAAAAATCCATCTAACTAATATTTGTTACGTGAATTTCTTGATGCTAAATTAAATTCCATTTGATAAAACTATTTGAAACAGTATATATATAGTCCAAAAGTAAAAAAATGAAATTTAAAATTGTTTGGATAAGTTAACATCACGCAAGCTATTCAACATGTGAAAATAGTATATAAATAAATAGTTTCGATACTATATATATAATTCTCGGCCGAGTGTAAGTTTATCGCCTGAGCGAAATGAAAACATATTGAACTTATTATTATAATGTTGACACATTCTACTTACATGGAAACGAATGCTGTAAGTGTATACAACATCCAGCTTTTGATCTTGACGTAAAGGTTCAGAAGGAATTTCAAGTGGTGTTCTGCTCTGACAATCGGGATTTTCATTGGGATCGTGCTTAATACTGCGAGGTGTGACTTTAATAGCTGTAAAATTTATAAATTTATAAATTCATAAATTCAAGAAATTTAATAACAGTACTTATATAATTTTATTAAATATTTACATATAATGCGACCACTGTTTTCTTTATTGCCTGTACCCCAATCTTCTTTCTCTCCACTGTGATATGTTATCAGCAGATCAACATGATTGAACAAATAGTATGTCCTAGGTTTGTTGTATGTTTGCTAAAGAAAACATATATTATATCAATATGTTTAATAAGAAAACAAAACAAAACAAAACAATCTTTTTGAAAACTTACATCAATGCTGCAACTATCTTGCTGAGATGAAGTATCTTTTACAAAGCAACCCATTGGAAAACCAACACTACAGTATTGGTAATCATCTTTTAATGGATAACACCAAGTTACTGGCATGTTATCTGAAATAAAAATATATTGTTTGTATAAATTATACTATAATTGTATAATTAATATAAAAAATAGTTTAATGTCTGACCAACGATCCAATGATGCTGATATGAGAGTTGCATTCCGGTTTTAAGGAGTTGCAATTTCTTTTCACTTGTTTCATCCCCACCAGTATAATGTCTTTTACAAACAACTGTACATTTCTCATCTTTCAAGAATTTGAGCTGCAAAATAATAAATAATTAATAGCAATTAGTGGCAATATCAAATTTATGTAATATGTATATTCTCATATATTATATATACATACTTTGTAAGGAGAAGGACGTATACGTTCTCCAAAAATAATTTGACCTAGGTTTTCACTAGGTGAATGTTCTTCACTTGATGTACAAAAATCGAAACTGCAATCATTTCCAAATATCCAAATAAGTTAATTTGATTACTATAAGTAGTAAATATTTTTATTATTTATACTTACTAATGATATTCATACGGAATAACAGATTGTTCAGTATTCAGGCGATTCACGTACAAATTAATCGCCGACTAAAATAAACAAAGAGCAACATGTTTTTTAATGAAAATGCAAGTGTACATAAATAAATATGGTTAGGTTATCAAAGTTATTGAGTATGACGTTTACTGCTTATTATGCAAACGAAGCGTAAGAAACCGCTCGACTGAATTTTACCAGAAGTGTAAACGCATATTTATACTGAATTGATAAGAAATAGCATGAATTCATGTATGTTACTGACAGCAGGAGCGAAGAGTAAAATTATGGTTCTTTCAAAAATATACCTTGCACGTTTCCGTATCTTCTTTGCAGAAGTTGACCGGTGCCAAACCTGGAAGATAAAAGGCTAGGCCGCCTTCTAGCAGACATAGAGCACATAATAAAAATATCGTTCTCGTCATTTTTATTGCCTTAGATGATACTTCGCACAGCCAAATGTGTGGTTATCGTCTGGTATTGCGCTGGCCGCGACACCACGGGAATCGCGCACTTGACTTTTAGTCAGACACTAACTACGTCGGAACGAGGGTTGCTCGATTTTTATCATTGCAACGGTCGCCTCTCGCGATTCTCTTATTTTAGCTTACCGCGTGAGCACGGAAAATCGTCGTCGTCTAGCTGGCAGGTTTCTCCGCCATTCGACATATCAGACATCACAGACTTGAGCTTCTGCCATGACACGTCATGAACACCCGCAACACAACAGATCAGCGCGAACCGCGAACGCCGCACGCGTACACTTATTATATGCAAGTGTGAGCCGTGAGGAGCGCTCTCCGCTTCTGACCCCCCTCCCCCACCATGTACTAGCGCCAGATTACGCTACAATCTACAATTTAAGAGTTTGCGAACCGGACCGAGCCGATCAACAATCAGATGATGAAAGGGATCGTATAGGTACTTACTACTTAGAGTGCAGGAAAAGATGATGACTAAAATGCGTTATGTTTACTTATGTACTTTTTACGACCGCAGGCGTTATTCGGTTTATTTAAATGTCCCTCTTTTTACGTTCTAAAACTACACATTTTTCGACTTACCATTTGTAACGACTGGATAATTTATTACTTTTAATTAAGACTTATACATTTTTGTTATAAAATAGCGTCTTTATTTATTATTAAAGTTTCAAAAAGTCAGAAAGGTTTTTATGGGTGAATACTTGATTTATAACAATTTAAATAAATTTAATTACAAATTTATATACAAATGATGTATTCTTTTAATAAAGTATACAGATGCTTTAACTGCAAACATTAACTTGCTGTTGAACAACTATTATAAGTTTTTATAAAAATAATGGTTAAAGATTGTTTTAAAAAATAAATTAAAGCAGTCAGGCATTAAATGTAGTCTTGAATGTCTTCTTTGTATAATTAAACGATTTTTAAATTTAATTAACACAACATAACGCATTACAATATATTTATAACAGACCGTCACGCTACAGGTTCCAATCTGGAATAAAATAAAAGTTGAAATTACTTACTTTTATACTAATCAAAGTGAAAATAATGATTAAACATTTTTCACATACTTAGGTTTTTTCGCTTCTTCAGTATCATCAATTTCATTCGTCTCTTTCAAATCGGAGAACAATGCTCGTCTAGCCTAAAAGCATTTATATATTTAAATATAATAATGGAAGTCTAAGATTATTACTTAAGTTTATAGGAGTATATAGACGTACATCAGTTCCTCTATTTTGACATATCTCAGGATTGCAATTACAGTTTTCACAAGGCATATCATTTTTCCGGCATGTGCACATTCGTGAAGAACATTGTGTTTTACACGAACATTTAATTTCACCGTTTGAAGAACGTTTCATTCCAGCTTTACTTTCGCGCGCAAGATTTCTAGTTGTATTCTAAAAATTAAATAATTATAAATTGTATAGTACAATATCGATATTAGTTTACAAATAAATAAAAACATGTATACTTCAAGTTTTTGAATTTTTCTGAATAAAGGAGTTTTCCTCCAATCCGGGTCGTTTTCTTCATCGTCTTCCTCTATTACACTTTCGTCTGTAAATGTTTCATATACAATTGGTTCAAAAACTTTCGGTCTTTTAGGATTCTTAGCATTTGTATCTTTTTCCGTTAATACCTGCATTTGCAATTAAAGTTTATGAAAAATCATTAAAAAAATTAAAGATTTATTAATTGCATTAAAGTAATCAAACCTTATTTTGCAAATTTTTAAGTTGATCTTTATACATTTCTATTTGTCTTTGCAATTCTTCTACTTGAAGATCTTTTTGCGGATTATCTATTGAATTGCTAACAATACCTAAACATTCTTTTCTCAACTTTGAATTTGACTCTCTAATTTCGTACTTTTCAACTTGTCCCTTCAACTTTTCATTAGTCTCCTAAAAATGAATAATTTTATTTGATGATTACAGTGTTTACTTCGAAAACATAAACTATATATCACAAAAATTAAAATATACCATTAAATCGTTAAATTTGGATTTTAATAAACTATATTCTTTTCCTTTTGAAGCTGTTATATCAAATAAAGTTTTTAAAGCTTCTTTAGCGTCACCCATTGATGAAAGAACATGCCATCTCGTTTTTGTCCTATTTTCTAGAAAAAATAAAAATTATAAAATATAAAATAATAAAATTTATAATATAATAAAGAATTTATTAGCAGATATTATTGTAATTTTAATATTTATTTTAAATAAACAACTTTTTGTTCAAATATTTAATTCAAAGTTTATTGTATTTTACCTTGATTAGATTCTTTAATGTTCTGCTCGATTTGCTTAATTTGCGCATTTCGTAATTCTATAAATTCCATCAATTCAGAAATTTGAGCTTGATTTGATATGTTTCCAGATTCGTTGTGCATTTGAAGTTCTGCCAATTGACTGGCAATATAAGCTTTATCTTGTTTAAGTTTTTCAAGAGTACATTCAGCATCAACTGTACTCAATAATATTTCTAATTCTTGGGACACCCAAGTATGCACATCATTTTTAGAGTTGGCAGCTTTTTCACGCCTTAGGATTGCTTGCTTTTGTAAGTCTAACGCATCCTAAGTTAAAAAAAAAAAAAATAAGAAAAATTAATTACGTAATGACATTTACTTTTTTACATTTACAAATTATTTTATTAGATAATTTAAAATGAACTACTTTTAATCTCTTCTGAATTGCTTGTGCCTCTTCCATAAATCTTTTAAAAACGTTCTTTTGTCTATTATGTTCAGCTTGTAACCGATTAATTTGATTAAGTCGTTTTCTATCCTGGTCTTTCAATTTATGAAGTTCTTGTTCTCTTGACCTTTTCCATTTATTAAATTTATCGGTTTCAGTTCGCATATTTCTGATTAATTTAACTTTTGCTTGTTTTAAGGCTGCAATTTCATTCGATAAATTTTTAACTTGTTCATCCGATTTCTCTTTACTTTTAATAATTTTATTTTGTTCTAAACATTTTCGTGATAGTTCTGTAATTTTCTTTTCTAATTCTTGAACTTTTTTTCGTCTTGTTTCAGCAATCCTACATCAATTTTTTAATATTAATAATTTTTTCAACATTTTGTAAGTACAACTAAATATTAAAATGTATACTAACTTTGCACTGGCATTATTTGTTTGAGCATTACGAAGAGCTTGCATAAGTTCTTCTCTTTCTGTTTGCAAATTTTTTATTTCTTGTTCCATTTCTTCTAATTCTTTTTGATATTCTATGATTTGAGATGAGTTTTTTAAAAGATTTGAAACCAATTCTTCTTTGATTGCTAACTGCTTATTTATGTAATGCACTTCATCAACACGTTCTGCTTGTTGTAAAGTATGTTCTTCATGCTTCTCGTCTAAATCATAAGTTTCATTGCTTATACTATTTTCATCCATACTGTTCAACATTAATTCAGAATCAGCACTATCATTATTAGTAGATTCTACTGATAATTCGTGGTTTACCAGTTCATCAATTGCTTTCTTTTGTTCTTTTTGCAGTGCTATAAATTTGATATTAAATTCATTAAATTTATAAAAGTAATTACATTTGAATAGTTCTTTAAAATTAATTTAAAAATAAAATATAAAAAACTTACTTATTATTTTTAAACAAATATTTTCTAATTTAGATTTATGACTTTGAATATTATTTGGATTTGAGTCAAAATCTTTCAATAAGTTTTCACAATCTTCTAAAATTGTTGATACAGAACTTTTCATTTCCTCTCTAGATTTTTCATTTAAATTTGCTAATTCATGCATATGGACCATTTCCACTAAATTAGCATTTAAAGTTTCTGTTAATCCTCTTAACTTTCTTTGCAAAGATTGATTCTTGTTTTGTAATTCCATGTGTTCTGGAGGACATAAATTATCTCTACTTCCTTGACCGTACATAGCTGATCGTAATTCTTGAATAATTTTTTTAAGATTGTTAATTTCCGCTACACGAGGATCTTGGTTGATTATTGGTTTGTTCTTAATTTTCTTTGCCCTGTCTGCATATCTTAATGTACTTATTGTTTCATCCAAATTGTAATCTAAACATTTTATAAGTTGTTTAAGACATTCTTAAAAAGAATTGCAAATATTTGGAATAATATAAATGTCATACTGACCAGCAGGACTCACACAAGCAATCATTAAAGTAACTGAATTTCCTCCTAGAGAGTCTTGAAGTAAGCGAGTTAATTTGCTGTCTCTATATCCAATATAAGTTGAATTGCCTCCTTCTCCTAATTGTGAAATTACATTTCCTAATGCTAATAAGCCTTTATTAATATTTACACCTTCTTTAAATCTCTCTCCAGTTGCTTGTGTTTTTTTGCTTCGTTCTGACCCAGCTAGATCCACAAGATGAAATTTAGCAAATTTAGTACTATTCCTAAAACAATTTATAAAAATTTTAATTTTTATTCATTAAGTTTTAAAAATAACAACTATTATTGCACTAACGTATCATCTTTTTTTTGTTGATGTACTGATATTGTAAATATAGCATGACTTCTACTACTTTTTACATTCATAGCAGTTGCTCCAGTAGCTCTGTTTAAAGAACCGTCAGCAAGATATTGCAATGTTTCTTTTGTATTTGTAACTGGAACCTCTGTTAAACCAACCATTTTAATACCTCTTACATCTTCTCTAATATCCACAGATGTCTGATTGCGAGGTTTTTTTGATAATAAATCGTATAGTTGTTCTTTATACAATTCCATAAAAGAAACTGTAATTTTGAAGTCAAAATCCTTTTTATTTTCAATTTGTTCAAATATATCATTAACTGCTCTTGGGATAACTCCACAATCAGTGTCATTCTCATTATAGTTTGTACCCATTGAAAACGTTTTTCCACTACCAGTTTGACCATAAGCCAAAATGGTAACATTGTAGCCTAAAAATAAATTATAAAAATTAAATTAATTTTTAAATTTATTCAATTCTTAGATTAAGAGCTTACCTTCAAAAATATTAGAAACCATATTTTTGATTGCAGTATTATAAAACTGTTCTTGAGTGCTATCTGAAGAAAAGACATAATTAAATGTAAAACTTTTTTCAGTAGGCTGAATTTGAATTTGCGGTTCTCCTGGAGTAACATTTAAACATGTTTGACAACCCTTGTCCACTTCTGACTGAATTAAAGGTCTTATACGAACAGCTACTTTAACTAAATCTTCAGTCATCTAAAAAAGTTTTCATTTATGTATGCGTTTTTAATGCAGAATATTTAAAATAGATTCAAACTATTATTAAAGTTCATAATTTTTTGGAAGGTATATACAAACCTCGAATAGCGCAGGTACGTATTTAAAATTATTCCCTAGTTTATACAACAAAAATAAAAACGTGCTTGACAAATAACAATAATCCTACATTCTACACTAAAACAATTCGTAATTTCTTTTTTAACAGTGTAAGTGTTTTCCCTCCAAAACCGAATTCAATGGCTTAACGGCGTGGATTCGAGACCGCAAAAACGAAATTGCATTTGCCAGACAAAGACACTACACTGGTCTCTATCCAGTGTATATCCTGAGATCCTGACAGACACTGCATCACAACGCTGAGCAACCGTATTTTTCAAATTTCAAATACTGAATACTGATATTATAGAGATAGATGGCGCATGGGCATGTTCCCTCCGATTTGTTTGTATGTTCACATAATAATCTTGTGTGAGTCACCCACACCCGCGAAGCGGTCCCGCGCATTATACGTTCTTAAAAGCGATCAAAAAACGACATTATATTAAGCGCAGAAAAGTTCACGCATTTGCCGCAGATATCGCTGTTTTCCCAAGCTCTGCGATATTCTTTTCAAGGGAGTACATAGACATGTAGATAGATATATTACAAGATTTTTTGAAGAAAACCCGTGGCTTGTCCGGGTCGAGTTTGCTAGGATATTTCCACGTTGAAATAAACTGCTACTGCCGGCTTCCCAGGCAGAAAAGACTGAATGTTCGACAGTTGATAAGTGTGAAGATAAATGTCGCCAAGCCAGTCAAATTCTGTGATTTTTTTTCTACTTGCTCTCGAGCTTTTCAGAGTAACATAAGTATTGCTTTTTAGAATTGTTGAGATTTATCTATTTTCTAAAAAAGCTTAAAAATGTCTGTCACTTATGCTCAACGAGGAAGACCGCCTCCAACTCCTGCTCAAATACAAAAAGTATGAATTGCAATTGATTCAAAGTTCAGTGTTTAACCTAGCAACTGCTCTTACTAATTTCGTTTATTTCTAGATGTTGGATGAAAACAGTCATCTCATTCAAATGATTCAAGATTACCAAAGCAAAGGAAAATCCACTGAATGCATGCAGTATGTTTAAATAATTTTATCTGCATTTTTATACATTGTTTTTAAATGAAAACCTTGTACTCATAAAAATCTTTTCTGTAGATATCAACAAATGCTGCACCGAAATTTAGTTTATTTAGCATCTATAGCTGATGTGAATCAAAATATACAAGCATTACTTCCGGTAAATTAATGTCATCTTATTAAAAGTATGAAATACTTGAAACATCGAAATGATTAATTTATGATATTTTAGGCACCTCAATCAATACCCAATGGACCAGCGCATGCCATGATGGCTCCTCAAGGTCCTCCAAATGTACCTGCTGCAGCTGGTCCTGGAGGAGAAATGCCTCCCAATGCTCAACAATCATTACCAATGTCTGGTTTTAATCAAGGTCAACCAATACCACAAGGAGGATACAGAGGTCCAGTTATGCCTGGCCAAGGACCTGCCATGAATCGTAAGTAAAAAAATGTACTTATTGGAATATAAATAATTTATAAAATTACTAATATAATGCTTATATAGGTCCACCTGGTGGTCCTGGTCCACAACAATATAGAAGTAATCAACAAGGTTATCCACCGCAGCAGCCTCCTCAACAAGGTTATCATCCACCTTATAATAATCAAGGACCTACAACAAACTACCAAGGTCCTCAAGGTGCTAATTATGGCCCTGGTCAACCAAATCAATATGGCCCTCCAAATGCACCGCAACAGCAAGGATATCCTGGAACAAATCAGCCAAATTATGGTCCTCCTCCAACAACGGTGAATAATTATGGACCTCAACCTGGTGGATATCCTCCTCCAAATACAAATCAACCTCCAGCTGGATATGGACCTCCACCACCAAATCAGCAAGGCTATCCACCTTCTAACACATCTCAGCAAAACTTCCCTAGTGGGGGACAGCAACAACCCGGCCAATATGGTAGTCCAAGTCCACAACCAAACTACCAGCAGCCACCTTCTCAAGGTCCACCACCTCCTAATGCATACAATCCAAATCCTCAGAGTGGAAATTATCCTCCACCATCTTCTCAGGGTTATCCAAATAATGTTCCACCACAGCAGCAATATCCTCCTCCACCAACATCAAATCCTCAACCTCCTCAACCTCCTGGACCTCAACCTCCTCAAGCAGGACCACAACCTAATTATGGAAATCAACCAAATCCTGGTCCTGGCGCAGGGCCTGCACAATATGGTCCCACGTCTACTGCTCCTCCTTTTAGTACAACAGCTGCAAGTGCTGCAAACACATATGCTCAGAGCAGTCAGCCTTCATCTACACCATCAGCTTCCACACAAACAATTTCTCCAAATAATCCACCCCCTCCAACTTCACAACAAGGTAACTATCCTCAACCAGCACCACCTCCTACATGGGGTAATCCTGTTCATTCGTCTCATCAACCACCTCACCCGCCACCTCATCAACCTCCTCATCCACCTCCACATCAACCATCGCACCAGTCACCACATCCTACACACCAACAACCATCTCCACATCAATCACATCAGCAACCATCTCCACATCCATCGCACCAGCAACAACACCAACCTCCTCCATCTCACCAGTCTCCACATCCATCTCCACAAGCTCCTCCATCACAAACACCACCTCAGCAGCAACAGTCATCTAGTCCTGCACCATCAGGTTTCCAACCTCCTACTGGTCCTCCTCAAGGACCTGGAGGTCCACCTCAACCCCAACCACAAAATGCCTATGGACCACCACCACAGTCTCACCCTACAACTACGCAAACATATGTACCTCCAACACCTGGTGGGCAACCACAAGTATATCCACCTCATCCCCCTCAACCAGGTCAACATTATGGTCATCCACAGTATCCTCCACAAAGTTATCCACCTCCATCTACTGGACAAGCATACGGACAATATCCCCCAAGGCCACCTGCAGGTCACATGCCTCCACCTCCAGGACCACAAGGACCTCCTCCCAATCAGTATGCTGGTTATGGATATCAACCACCTCCACAATAAAAAAGGAGAATCTTACCTAATTTAATGACTTAAATTTCTTTAATTAATTAAGGAATTATATGGCTTAAAATAATGAATTTGAAGCAAATAATTTACATAAGCCACATTCCTAATTTTTTCGATTTTATAGTATGTAGTTTTTTAAATGTATACTTAATTACCACTTCATTTTTTAAAAGTGAAAACGATGACTGACCTACCAAAAAAGATGTGGTTTGTACATTTTTTAAAATACACGTTAAAAAAATAACATATTTTAGTAAAATTCGTTTTCTAATATATTATAAAAAAAATGTGAATTGAATTATATAAGGTGAAAAATAAAATTTTTTGCATTTCTTTAGTTTTACTGTACATTGTATATGATATATGATATGATTATAACTCTTACATGAGGAGATTTAAATTAGTTGATTTACCTAAAAAGTATTTTTAAAAACACAAAACTGAAAATATAGTTTTTGAATTATTTTAATTCAAAAAGTATATTCGAGATTAAAAAATGTATACTACTGCTGTTAATTAAAAATAAAACTTTTAGGTGAATCAGCTATTCACTTTAGATGTAGAATAGCGATTTTTGACTGACTTTATTGTCAATAGGTACAAAAAATTGAGCGATGATAACGTACCAAACGAAATAACTTTATCACTAAGCAATCTGTGTTACAACTGTTAAAAAAGGAACCATTGATTTTGTTGCAAACCGAAATATTTGAAAGTAAAATAGCTAAAACAATTAAACCTTTTTTACATCAGCTGTAGAATTAGAACCATATACATGAAAAATTGAATTTTGCGTAAATATAAATCTTAAATTAAGCTCTGTAAAGACATATATTTGTACATAAAGATATTTCATTTGTAACAAAATCCATAACACATTCCTTTTAAATTATCTATAATTGAATGGGTGTTTTTAATTTAAGCCACAATTTAATTATAATGCTTTTCGTTTCTTTATTGCCTAGAATAAATTATTAACAACTTTATAAACAATTAAAAAAATTTACGTATGTATAATAAAAATAGATAAGATCTTTCTCTTCGAAAACCAATGTTTACAATTCATCTTTACCTCCTTTTCCATGAATTGCACAATTACATTCATGTTCTGGCTGAAGAATTTCTTCCATTTGAGGTAGTACTTGAATTTCGCTTTTTATACGTTTACTATATTCCTAAAATAAAGTTAAATATTTTATTATTTTGTAAATAAAAATGAATATTTTTTTTACACACACGACTTACTTACATTAAGTAAAGTTACATAGTAACAGAATATATTTTGTGGCATTAAATTATTTCTTACATACTGCCTTGCTTGTTTAGCAATTTTATAAGCTTCATCATCGTTTTCTATAGCCCAATTTATTCTTTCAACCAAGTCAGATAAATCACTTTTCACAGATATAAAATGTTTGTTATCTTCAACTTCTCTATAAAAAAATTCGTAATAATTTGATTTTTGTTTAAAAACTAATGAATCGCCGGCAAGTAAGTAAGGAAATCTGTATGCAGCCACAGTTCCATCAATGTTTATTTGGAATTTGTACTAAAATATAATTGTAATAAATTTAAAAAATTAGTTAAAAATAAAAAATACTATTAATTTAAATACCTCAAAAAAATCAAAGAAAGATATGTGTTTTTGTGGAGGCCCATACTTTTCTATTTCATTTCTAAAGAAAAAAAAATTTGTAATAGAAGCATTAAATAGATCAGGATTTTTTCTTGCTATATCGATTAAATCAAGACGCTCTCTTCGCGCATCTCGTCCTCTCCAAAATGCTTTTATAATTTTTTTATTCCATGGCAATTTTGTTCTGCCTTGAACAGACATTATGTCCATTAAAACACTGTAATTTATGAGTAAAGATATATTTTAAAATTACAAATTAAACGTACTTTACTATTTTTTCATATATTTTAAATTTTTACCTAGCCATAGCTTCTATAGATGACTGAGTAATATCGTATGTTGGAATTACTATATCATTAGATTCTTCTGAACCACACCACGAAATGATGGGATAATTTTCTTTATTTTTAGGAACTAGAGGTCTATCTCCTAAATTCATAAAAAATTCAATATCTGGTAATACTGTTTTTCTTGTTAAAGATAATAATACATTATCACTAAATGATTTAAATCCAATATGTTTGCCATAACATTTTCTATAAATCTAAAAATGCATTACTAATAAAAAACAATGAAATCTTAAATTAAATATTTATTGTCTATTATTTAACTTACTTTATTTGATTTGATAATATAATGACAAATGCTGACACTATTTGGTTTATTATATCCTGCAATAATTTTATTCCTTAACACATCAAAATCTAAAACAGGAAAAAGTTCAAGATCTTGAAAAATTTGACTATGGTTTTGTTTGCATTCATTATTAATGAGCCATGATTCAATTAAAGGATTCGGGCAATAACATTCCTCTTCATATACTGGGCCTTAAATATAAAATTTAATATATATTTTATTAACTTAAAATCTTTAAAAATACTATATAAATAACTATAACTTACCTATAAATTTTGAATGCTTCAAAGGTAATACTTTTCTATTTATCTTGATGATAATGTTAATATTAAAGCAGGTGTTATAAATTCTGTATCTAATAATAAAGCTACCATCTTTACAATCAAAAACTTGAGACCAAATTTGACAAGGTGTACCTTCTTTTGTTTCCCCATTGATTTCTGTTGATATAACATTTGTTCCTGGGGACTCTGTAACACTATTCAAAAAATTATTAATAGAATAGATATACAAAAATTAAAAAATATTTTATACAAACTTTGTTCCATCCTTATTGACAAGTTGTAGAAATATATATCTTGCTCTTAGAGTAATATTTTCAGGATTTAATCCTGGACCCCAAACAAGCGTTTTTGTTTCATCAATATTTATTTTGTTCTTTGATCCATGAACAAAATTACTTGCACAAAAAATAAAGACAAAACCAAGTATGAAAAACAATTGGATTTTTCCTCCACTGTTCACCATTTCATTTGTCACATGCTACCCTCTTACAAAATAAATTCTTTTCACTCTGCCTGCACTTATGTTTTATCGGTTAAGTTTTTGCAAAGAATTTATGTAAATTTTGAATACACATTAATAAAAATATTTTAATTTACTTAATTTGAAAAATCAATAAACATAACACCGCGCTAAATCTATTGTATTTGATGTGCCAAATCCAACAATTTGAAGCGAAGCATTCGTGCATTATAAAATGCCAATGGATTAATGGGCGTTACCGCAAAGATAATATTTAAAAAAGTTTTTAGTCTTTCATATTATAATGTTAGAGATTTTACAGTCATACAAATTATTTTATTAAATGAAGAAAACAAGTGTCAGTACCGGCATTGCTAAATAGCGATATAATATTTACTACATCATGATAAGGATAATACACCTTGCATATATACATATAATACATATGCACGTACATATCGTACACATGTTTATTAGATATCCTGGCATTCCTGGCGCATGAGCAGTTGCTCTCTAGGGTCCATGTTTTTGCATTCAAAAAGTTTCAAAGCAGAACAAGTTCGGAGATAACGGATGAGTCATACTCATGTTCAAAGATGACAAATTTTTAGTTGTACTTGCATTTTTTTATTTTATAAAATCAATAATTATTTTTTTTATTGATTTCATCCCGTAAAAGACAATCAACATATTTTTTTTCCGAAATGAGTTCCTGCTTTGATCGTTTCCCTTCCGATTAGTGTAAAGAACCGAGCTAGTCAAACAGGCGACATGCTTTTGACTTTTAGTTTATAAAATTTCCATTTGACATATTAAAAATAGGAAAAATACTATATAAATTTAGCGAACGTTCCTACCGACATTTAATGAATTATTAAGATTTCTGTTATAGCAAAAAAAGTGTAATCTAATGAACCTAACGCTCGCAAGACTACAGTTGTCCTTGGAGATATAAGACATACGAGTAACGAAGCACGCACGACGCCTAGAAATATAGGTAGGTACGAAAAGGAGGAGGGTGGGACGAGTGGTCGAGGCAAGCAGCTCACTGTTCGCGTACACTGGACACTTCCGCTCGAGTATAGGAAAACGGTGGCCCCGGCATTTTGTAGTTAGGTGAGAGATTTTTTCAGACATTAATTACAATCGCAATCTACATTTCTCATCGACATCGTTGAGAATGAAGCGAGGATCATTTTTTGGCAATAGACGTCGGATCGAGTCGAATAAAAGGTCGTTTTGCGTTTTTCTCTTGTTCCAGGTTGATTACTCTATCCTCGCTGTTCCAGAAGCAGGCTCTAATGCGGATACGTGTCGCAGTGGTTACTTTAGGCCGACGTGGAGGGATTTAAAAAATTAGCAAAAGGCTATGTCCTCGCGAATTCGAGGTTCCTCCGATACAGAATCACTCATCGTCGCCTGCTGCTGCTGCGCACATCCTATCAGCTTTAGGGAAAACACCTCCATGTTACTTTATTCATCTCTGTGAACATTTGTTTTTCCATAATAAGGATATTGTTATAGAAAAAATAATGTGAGTGGATTGTAGTTTTATCCAGGGGGTAATATTCTCTTTTTATGAACTCTCATTTTTGCAAGTTTTATTTTTCATTAGGGCGTTGCCCTGGAGTTTTTAGAAAAAAAATCGATTTTGATTATTCGCATAATATTTTTATCTTTATTGCGTAGAAGAAAATTTAAAGAATATGTTGAAAGGACACTTTTTTAGAAGTAGTGCTATATTTTTCAACGGTTTCATTTTAAAGAAAATTTTGTAGACAAGTGCGCGAAAAAATAAATTCCTGAACGAAGGCTAAAAGCGATAGGAAAGGAGAGGGGTTAAAAGAAGTATGGACGAAGAGGTGGCTATGTTCTAAAAATACAGTTCTGGGGCGTATGACGTCAGAAGTGACGGTTCTGATTGGTCGAGAGAGTGAACGTCGATGCCAGCAATTGGTCGAGATGTCAGGCAAGCACGGAAACGATGGTGCGCAACGGGCTACTGCGCAGGTCGAAGCGACAGACCAAAAGCCGAATGCGAGAGACGAGCCAGTCGGCCTTCTCGAGCGAGTCTACGTTGGCCACAGGAACTCGTGCGCTTGCCGCCTTGCACGCCTTTGTTCATCTTCTTTTCAAATTACGCCTTCCTTGCGCGCACCAACTCTTTGGCTCTCTCCTTTCGTTCATATTTTTTAATCATTACGCTCGTTTTTTTATTGACGATACGTTAGGCGTTTCTGATTAGAATTGAAAAAAGTCTTTTGGAGCACAATTTCGTCAGATTGTCTCGCATGGATCGATAAAAGGCGTTCTAGAAAAGTTGTCCTTTTGCACATAATACTGCCCTTTCGGCAAAACCGAATTTCTTAGAAATTCAAAGATCAGTTTAAAGAGACTAGGAAAAAGCATAAATTGTCGAGTACGTCACAAAAATCAAGAAGACTGCGATCGCTCTTTTAAGAGCAAATGGCGAGCGACGCCACGCTGTTACTTTTATTACGTAAACTTGGAACATCTTTTTTCGTCTTTCATTGCAGGCTCCATCACTCGTTGATTGGTGAAATGCCTTAAGTTTTCAAGGAACAATATTGTTGACAAGATAAAATGGTGAGTTAATTATTTGTAATGTGTATTTATTTTTCTATCGTATAATACGTGCAACATATATCTATATATACGAAACCGTTTCCCTTGGTTAATGGTTCCGCTTATCGTTGGTTCGAGTTGACAAATTTAGCCGAAGAGGGCGCTCGTGGCGTTTTTCAGTCGCTTCTCCTTACTCGCTACCTCTCCCACCAAAGAGAAAGTGGGGAGTCGACTCGACGGTCGGGCAAGAACCAGCAACGAACGATTGTAGTGGGGAAGAGATCAATAACCTTCACTCACTAACCTTTTACTCCAGAATTGCCCGTCTCTTTCAATTTTCTGCTGAAATTGAAACGGCTAATCTTTGACATCTTATATAAATACCTTATTTTTTATTTTACAATAAATTTTGATACTTAGTATAATAAAAATTGTGCATATTGAGACACGTAATTATTTTGTTTATGATAAGTACGTGGATTGTTATAAAAAAGTATGCAAAAGAAAACCTCTGGAATTCTGAACCATTGGGCGGCAGCTTTTAATGGGCCGAACTTACTGATATGTGTTCCACATTTTTTCAAATTTTAAATATTAGTTCTATCAAGAAATATTAATTCTTATTTTTATCAAATAAATTTAAAAATATCTTTTAAGTAAACTTTTTGAAACGTTAATTTTTTTTTTTAAGCAATAATTTTTAATATCCTCAATAGTCCATAGAGGAAAATTATTAATAAAGCTTCCTGTAAAGAGTAAAAATATTATATGATTAATGCCATATCTTTGTTCTGGAAAAGAAATTTTTTAAATTAAAGAATTCTGCCAATTTTATAGCTTAGATTTAAAAAAATATCCTATATTTTTTTTCAATCAAAAATTCTTTAATAGAATTAAATTATTAAAAAATTAAGTTGGATTATTATATTTTGATTTAAATACTACTTTTTTCATCGATTACTAAAATTATAAACATAATTTTATCAAACAATTTCTTAATATTTTAGAGTTTTCTTTTAACAAAATCAGTTTTTTAATGAACTGTTTTACCGACTGAACAGTTTTTTAAAAAGATATCGTTTAAAAAAATTTACTTAAATTTTTTATTTATTTTTGAATTTTTTATTAAATTTTAAAGTTATAAATATTACTTTTAAAAAGAGTCTACTTATGGGCCTATATTCAGGGACGCGGAACAGTACGCGAAATGCGATAACATTTATTTTTCGTATACGAAAAGGAGAGCTTGCACGTACATTTGCTTATGCAAAATGCAATTTGAATACTCCTAAGGAGGGCAGTGACCGTGGGTTGGGTTATTTCGTTTAATTACTAGACTAGATGGAGATGGGATAGGTTTGGATTTTTTTCAATCCCCCACATGCTAGAAAATAGTTTCCTCGGTACTAGAATGCTAATGTGACTTCAAGCTCTTCTTCTCATAAACGGAAAAATTTCCGATTTTTTGCAATCTATTTTTTTATAAAATATGGACCCAAATCAATAATTTTTTAATTTTATTTAAAGTAATTTCTTTTACGTATTCAGTTTTATCTCAAACATTTTTGAGACGACGATCAAACGATCAATTATTTCCGCAATATTGCCAAATATAAATCTTCTAGCTTAAAGACGTTCACACACAGTAGCGATGGTCAACTTTATCGGAATTTTGAAAATTGTATATTACGATAATTTATAATGATAATTTATAATGATAATTTATGTAATACGAATAAAATAGTTAAAAAATTTTTATTGTATAAGCAGCAGTATTAAAACAATGTTTCTAAATAAATATTGAAATAAGTATACGGTCGAACTTTACGGTTTTTTTACGGTTGAACTTTTGTTCAGGACATCTCAAAGAATACATTTCAGTTGGTTTTGGTCCAATTCGACCTTATACGTTTTTCAATGTATTTTGTGCGGGGTCCTTTCAAGTAAATTCAAAGAAATTGAATTATTCTGTGAATGTCCTTAAATGCAAAGATCGTTTCGCATACGCGAATTTTTACACAGACTATTTATTTGTTTGGATTTAATTACTTTATAACAGCAGTTAATTTCAATATTTCTAAATTATGAAAGTCTTTAATCAAGCATTTTATTGGACTAATTTGTTGAATTTATATTTTTTTATTATTTGTTATAATAATATTTAAATATCTTTTTACTTTTCTGTTTGCAGCCACGTATAGATCCATTGTCATTGCTTAGGTGTCTAAGTGTTCTACTTGGCCCTAATGGTGGTATTAAGAGTAAAGAAGAAGTAATTCGTTTGGCAAATCTTATGACAAAGTTTTCAAAAAAACTTGTTTCAAAATGTATTTACATTCAGATTTTAAAAAGTACCCAGCCAGAACTTCTTAGCCAGTAAGTTAAAATATTAATTTATGACTATTATTTTAAATTGTTTAGGTTTTATTAGTTTTTTTTTTATGTATTTTTTATGCATACTGAGACACATAATTATTTTTTTAATTGAGTAAATATGTGAATAGTTTAAAGTATGCAAAATAAAATTAGGACTCTGAACCATTGGGCGGTTTCACTTAATGGGCCGAACTTACTGATGTGTGTTCTACACCTTATTAATGAAATAATTATTTTTTAACATATATTTAATTTATAAGTAGTACTTATAAAATGTTATTTTTGTTTATAGATTTATGGCAGCTGGTGGTTGGAACCTAATACACATGTGGCTCACTGATGGCATCTTAGCTAAAAATTGGGCTCTTATTCAAGAATTATTGGAACTTTTATTACTATGTCCAGTTGACATTGAACGTTTAAAAAGTAACAATTGTCCCAAATTGATTAAGGGTCTTTCAAAAGAAGGTAGTCATCAAGGTGTACGAACATTAGCCAGTAAACTTGTAGAGCAGTGGTTAAAAATGGTCAAAGGGGAAGCTACACCAAATGCAGCAGCTTCACAAGCTGCAGCAACCCCAGCTTCAATTCCTTCTTTTTCTCAAAATTCTATTGTTCAGTCTTTACAATCTAATACAATTATTACTTCTGTTGCTAGTCAAAATATTGATAGTGAAAATGCTGTGACAGTTAAGTCAAGTGATTCCTCAGTTCTTCAAAGTTCTCCTACTATTCCTACTCAGGTTCAGCAAACAGTAACAAAAGCTTTATCTCCTTCAAAATCCCAAATACAAACCTCCACAAATTTACTTGATAAAACACAAACTGTACCTAACACCATTCCTGTGTCTTCAGTGTATAAAATTACAATTCGTGATGGCAAACAGGTTTTAACTCAAGTTCAGACTGATGTGGCAAATATTAATGCCATTAGTGTAAATAGTTCGCAACATGAAGTTAATGGTGACATTGTAGATAACGTGCTTCCTACGGAAGATGAAAGTAATAAATCTGTAGACAAAAGTGAAGCTATTATTGAAAGGCTACCAATAGATGAAAAACTATCTACGAATGAAGATTCAAAAGATGCTTCAAGTGAAGTGAAAGGCAATATTATTAGTTCTAAGGAGGTCAAAGAATCAGAAGTTGCAAAAAATAAAGACACTAAAGATGAAAAAGAAATTACTAGTGACAGTAGTAGTAAATCAATGAATGATAAAGAAAATCGCGATAAAAAAGACGATAAAAAAAGTGTTAGTAGTAGTTCTGATAAAAAAAGTGGTAGTCATAGTTTGTCTTCTAGCAAAAGCTCCAGTAAACATAGCTCCAGTTCGAGTAAACACAGCTCGAGCAAACACAGTTCCAGTTCGCATCGCTCCAGTTCAAGAAGCAGCAACAGTAGTAGCAGTAGTTCTAGGGATAAGTCTTCCAAAGATAAGGATAAAGATAGACATCATTCTAGTAGTTCTTCAAAAAGTTCAAGTAGCAGTAAATCCAAGACTGAAAGAGATAAAGAAAAAGAAAAAGAAAAATTGAAGAAAGATCAAGCTGAAAAAGATAAAGCAACATTGGAAAAACTTCAAAGTCAGGCTTTAAGTACAAAAATGGGAAAAATTCCTAAGAAAAAGGCTGATGAAGAAAAATCCAATGATTCTTCAAAGAAATTTTCAACAGATTCCAAGGATAGTTGTAAGGAAAACAAGGATAAAGCAGATGCTAAAAAACTAGCACCACTCCCAGAGAAAAAAAATATTTCTATATCTATTGAAAGTAGGAAAAATTCTCAAGATAATGCATCACGACCAAAAACTGTCAAAACTTTTAATTCAAAATTCAGATCAACTGGTTTAGAAGAAGAAGTAAAGCCACCTCCTCCTCGAGGAGCCAAGAAAATTGTTCCTGTACCTGAGAAAAAAGTATTACCTCCAAAATTGCCTTTAAAAAGGCTTTCTCCAGTAAAAGAGGCTGGTCCATTAGATAAAAAATCAAAACTTTCATTGGATACCACTGCACCTTTGGCAAATGAAGAAAAAAAAGGAGGAATCAAACTTATTCCAGCTAAACCAAAGTGTACGTATATTTCTAAGAAATTCTATTTATATTTTTATTTTTTATCTATGATTTATTTTTATCAAATTCAAATAATTTCTAAAGTTATTTATTATTTCTAAAAATTATTTAATCATTCATTCTTAAACTATTAAATTAAAATAAAACTTCTTATGTCGCAACGTCAGCGAAAATTTTGATAAAACCATTCCAGACAACACTAACTGATTTTTATATATTTGTGAAGATAATTTCATAGCCTTCAGTGTTAAACTTTTTATTTACTGATATTCAAAGAAGCACTTGAATGCATAAATTATTAAGTTATATTACTATCTTATAAATTTATAATATATATCTACTGTTTTTATATGTACATGATACTTTGAATATCAGTAACAAAAATTTGAAAATACTTCTTCTAATTCTTGGATATTGAGTTTCCAGGTGGGCTGTCAAAGGAGCGATTGGTGCAAAGTTATATTTTTTCCAATTTCATACTAGATAAATATATTTGGCAATTTTATTGGTCTATGTGAATAATTAATTTTACACAATTCTGTTGGTCTACTAACCCATTAATTTTTGCAGGCTTTAAACAAATTTTTTGTTCTTATTTTTATTCTTAATAATACTATAATTAAGAATTTTTTACCTAAATAATCCTATTACGGTATTAGCTCCTTTAAACATTTAGGAGAAAAAGTAGTGAATCAATAAAATCAAGTTTACGAGGAAAATATCGTCAAAGCTTACGAAGAAAGAAGAGCACGGGTCATCGCAACTACAGTTTTTTAAAATTCTGACGAAAATCCAGCAGGTAACCTTCGATAACAACAATAATTAAGAACATTTGTGCGTTTTTCTATGAAAAATGATAAAAAATATGAAAAAGAACTCTTAAAGTACCGTCTTCTTATAGTTTAAGTGTGAATGTGTGCGTGATATAAACATTAAAAAATTCCAACGTGCGAGCGGTAATCGTTTCTTTAGGTAAGACACCAACGAGCAAATTTTTGTCTATTTTTAATCCCTTGTACATGTATACCCTTTTAAAGCTTTCAATAAACTATCAGAAATCTGGAAAACAAATTAAACTCTTGGGTTTCTATTACATATACGTTATTCTTAAATAGACAACCGATATAATGCGTTTACGCATGCAATTAAATCTAGCCCATCCAGATTTCCATCCTCTCGGTAAATTTTTGTTTTCCTAAATGTATCTTCTTTAATATTCTGAAATATTTATGAATTAAACGCTCGTAATGGTGTTTTTTATCCAAAATTAAGAATCGTATATCCATGTACATTTATGTAGTTTTAATTTATGATTTCGCTATCAAAAGTTTATTTATCGATAAATTACAGTGTACTTTCTATTAACGTTAGTACATAACGTAAGGTTATTTATCATCTTAATGGGACGTATAAGAACGTTTTTCTATCGCGCAACACCATTTCGATGTGCAAATTTATCGTGACATTTTTAAGAAAAATTTTAGGTCGATTACCGAAGAGAATAGAAATTTGCGTTGGACACGAACAATCCTTAAATCCTTGGAATGAAAGAGAGTGAATAAATTGATGATTGCAGAATCGCGTAATACCCACGTTATATGTTATAAATTTTTTTTTTAAGTTAATTCTCATGTTGATAAGGTTCAGACGTTTAACAAGATGCAGAAAAAAATTTTGAAATTTGTCAAAAAATTTAAACAGTTATTTTAGTCTTTACGAAATCATGAAAAGTTCGTAATATTGCTAATAAAATGTTATAGTTTGAGATAAGTAAGCAAAGTTAATACTTAGAATAATGAGAATATTATCGTAAATTTGACACCTAATTTTCGAACATGTGACATTAAAGGCTACAAAATTAAAAGTTTAATTAGATTTATATCAATTTAACACTACGTAATAAGCCAAAGTAAAAATGAAATAAATTTGATAAAATTATTGAAATTACATTTTTTTAAATATTATTTTAGTATTTACTTTTAGAATTAGTTTTAAATATTTCCAACATATATGGAAAGTTAAATAGGGTTTCATTGTTTTAAAATTTTGAATTGAAATGTATCTCAGGAATAGTGTTTGACGTGGGGTTTATGTCGACTTCAATAAGTGAGAATGATTGCGAAAATTCTGAAATGGAAAAAATAAAATAAAATGTAGATAAAACAGTTGGGAGTAAATTAATTTCGAAAAGAACTCAGGGGACTCAAAAGAGCTGCAACAATTCAGAGGCTGAGAATGGACGGCGAAAAGCCCGACTGCCACGGATCACCGCAGCTTCTCTTGTTTAAATCCTCGAGGAAAACCTTAATAAAATTCAAGTTTCATTTCTATTGATGCAGGCATTGAAACTGTATAGCTATAAATAACGATAAAGTTTGTCCTTGAAAACGCTTAATTTCAGTTCGTTTCGAACCGTGAAAGAAGAGATTCGGTCGCAAAATAAAAAAAAGCGATTACTCGTGTGCCTTTATTTTGAATCTGAAGATGAAACTCGGCAAAGCAGTGCAAAGAAAAAAGTAGTGCTCGATTTTTGAAATCGATCCAGCCGCGTCGAGTCATTTGTTACCTACGCGCGAGCGCTTGTAGATAGAGAGTGCCGGCTTTTTCTCTCGCTCTCCCTCTCCTAGGCTAGCTCTCTCCGTTCGCTTCTCTCACTCGGTCTTTGCCGGGTGGTGGCACGCTGGCGCACTTGCGCAAGGAGCAAACACAGTGCATATCTCGAGCGACAGAGCTTTTTGAAGTGGGGGAGCACGGGCGGCTGATGTTTTCACGACGGTGCGCGCGCCGTTACGGCTCCACGCGGACACAAGATACACACCGAACGATGCACACGTGTTCTTCGACAGCCGGCTTTACGTCTCTCTATGACTTCGCCCACTCGAAATTTCTTTTCTCTATCTTATCGATGCGCTTTTATTTTTTATTTTTTTCTTTTTTCAACCTTCGTCTTTGAGAATTTTTAGAAATTTTTACGCTTTAGGTAGACCCGCTTCAAATAAGCGCTTGTTTGTACTCTTGTTAAAATTTTACTATATCGGATACATATTTAATAATTTTATTTTTTGAATCACTTGATAAATTAAAAATTGTTTTAAACTTTATTAAATCGAAAAATTACACCTTATTTGCTGTGATTTTTGTTAGAAATAGCATTTTGTGGTCGTAAGAGCAGTAATATTTTAAGTATGACATTATGCAAGAGAATAATTGCATATTTGATTTAATTTTTTAATTCAAATCAACTCTCAGCATATCTGTTAATACTTTAGAATAAAAAGTGCATTCTACAAATAAGTATAAAAAAACGAGATTTTTAATGTTGCGGCAACCTGCTGCGGCACGTAAAAGGCTGCATTTTACATGCAACAGAATTAAAGTAAATTTTTTTAAACGATTCAGGTTTTATTTTCTGTATTGTTTAAATTTTTTATACGATTTAGTTGACAAAAATTATTTAAACTGCAATAAGATTTATAATTTAATAATAATTTACTAAAAAATTATAATTTATATTATATTTATAATGTAATTAATTGTATGATCTCTTATATGATTTTTATTTAATTTAAAGATATATATAACGCTTTTTATTTAATCGATAAAACAGAGAAAAGTTTTACATTTTGTTCAAAACGTGAATCGGTGTTGTTGTTACAGCTTGTGATTAATTAACTGTAAATAAATTTCAATGAAAAATAAAAACTATTCTAATAACTTATTGATAAATCTATGATTAAAAAATCTTTTTTTTTAATTTAACTGCACTGTTTTAGTTGAAACAGAATATAAATATATATAATCTGCTTTGTTGGTATTTATTAAATAAATACATAAAATATGCACATAAATAATTTTTAAATGAACAGCATCTATTTGTAATGTGCTTTTATAGAATATAAACTAAACACGTTTTTTATTACAGTTGCTTAAAATAGCAACTAGACAATCTTTCGTAGGAAACCATCTACATTTCTAAAAAATGTACTGCACTGATATTTACATAATATTACATAACTTAAACTAATAAATTGCCAAATATATTTTTATATAAAGGAAAATGCATTTTTTTCAGAATTTTGCACCGATCGCTCAACAGTTCATTATTACGATGTCCAGTTAAACAGTTTACTAATTTGTTCGTTAATGAATTTGAATTTTCTTTTCTTTTAGTAATGTTTTTACAAGAAAGCGATATGTTTATGGATGCACTGACGGCCTCAACGAAGGCTAAAGAACCAAGAAAACGAAAGCGCCGTGCTTCGATTACTAAAGACGGGACAGAATCAAAAAAATCTGAAACTGGTAACACCGAAAACAATCGGGATGTTACATCGCCACCTTCGTCTCCGATTTCTCCACCCGCGTCCGGCGGCAATAAGGATTCAGATGATAAATCTCTTTTAGCTTTAAAACCTACATTTAAGGTAATTTCGTACTTTCTTAGTTGAACAAAAATTTTTATTTTTAATGAATTTTTTTTAAACCTTGATTGTTTTTTGTTTATAGTTTTATCAGGATACTTTAGAGACTGATGAAGATAAGGAAGATAAAACTAAAATCAAGTCTGAAGATGATCCGAAAGATGATAGTGAAGATATGATTAAAGAAAAGAAAGAAATTAAAATTGAAAATGACGATGATTCGAACGAAAGAAGTCGAAGTAAGTATTTTCGGAATGAATGTGTAATTTGGTTTATTTATCTTTGAAAAATTAATATTAATAATTATTTATAGCGCCTACTCCAGAAGAAGATTTCGATGATGTAAAAGGCGACGACTCTGAAGATCCAGCTGCCGCTGTTGCGGAAGCACTTAAAAAAGAGGAAGCTTTAGAAAATCGGCCTATCGGAGTTTTGAAAAGTGTTTTACTACTTCAAAAACGTAAGGGACCAAAAAAATCTCTGAAATGGAAAACTGAATTGGAATCTATAAGATACTTTGAGCTCGACGAAACGGAGCGCGTAAATGTTACCAAGACGTTTACAGATATGAAGCAAATGGAAAAACAAAACGAAAGAGAAGCATTCCAAATGGCGAGAAAATTAAGTAAGTTTTTGCGAGCAAAAAATTACAAATAAGTTTTCGTTCAAATTAATTTATTCTGTATTTATATGTTTTAGGTAGCGAAGACATTATGGAGGAGAAGACAGTTTGGAAACCTTTAACCCCTATTGACTTACCTCCGCCTCTGGTAGAGCCCGGCAAAGATAGTCGAGAGAAGGATATTCAGTACGCTAGAGAAAAAGGAATCCTCCAAGCTTTGTACTTCAATCGCAGTATGTGAGTATTAACGAATTTTCTTAAATATGTTAATTTCTATATCAATTTTAAATAAATAACAATTCTAATAAATAATAAACTCTTGATTTTTTTAATAGGATTCCAGACTCGCCGGCAGAACCTGATGAAGAAAGGCATCATATTTTTATTGAGCCAAAAGTCATTCCATTGGACGACCTCACAGGAAACAAAGACAGTGAAAAAGACTTTTCAGGCATACCGTGGCCAGAACCAAAGCCGCAGCTGCCTGCTCCGTCAACGATATTGCAGACCTCCTATTTCCAAACATTCCGACCTAATCAGCAGCAAATGATGCCGCCGATGAATACACAGCCACCAATTAATCCCATGCCTCAACAAATGATGAATTCTATGCCTCCGCAAATGGGTCCAGAAATGCAAAACTCGATACCACCTGCAACTGGAGGTGGATGGAGGACTGGTGATGGCAAAATCGTGGTACCTGATCCAGGAATGACGCCTATGCCGACTATGCCTAATAATTTTGCGCAGGGTATGGAAGGTGGTGGGCCAATGGTTCCACCAAATATGATGGGGCCACCAATGTACAATCAAGATGGCTACATGATGGGACCGGATGAAATGGGATATAACAGTTTTCAAGGACCTCCTGGGCCAGGTATGTTCGGACCTCCAGGCCCCGGAGGACCACCACCACCTGGCGGACCTCCAGGAGGACCACCAGGACCACCTTTCCAAGGTCCAAGAGGTCCGCCTATGCACGGAAATAGAGGAAGGGGTGGGCCCCCCGGCCCTGGCTGGTTCAGAGGCGGGCCTCCCCGAGGAATGCCATGGAGAGGAGGTTGGAGAGGTAGTGGAAAACAACCTCCAGTGTGTCGTCAATTTTCGAAAAATGGATACTGCCGCGTGGGCGATAAATGTCAGTACCTGCATCCGGGCGTAAATTGTCCACCATTTTGCGGCTAATACTAACAAGTTAAAGCAATTAATGCTTTTTGATCCTTTTAAAAGACGATACTCCATTGTGATAATGCAGTCTTCGCTATAAGCACACAGTACTGGTTGCTCACAAAGTGAGTAATGATTTATTGCAAATGCAATTTCTTAATCATGATACAAAATATTTATTATGCACACAAACACAATAATTTTATAAAGTTTTTAATAATCTTGTGTGCGAATAAGCGATCGCAAAAGTAAATCGCCTTTCTTAGAATGCAGTTAGAAATGAAATGGACGATAATATATTTTTGTTTATTGTAAATATTCTGAGAAAAGGTGAAAAGTTTAAAGGATTATTAATTTTATGAAAAATTTATTAAGAGTTTTATTTGACTATGTAAATCATCTTTGTAAATACTATTGTATAATTTTGTAAAGAAACTAGTTCTAATGTAAAAGAGACTGTTTTATTAGATCTAGGTTATTGTATTTGACAGTATGAAAGTGTACTGGAACTTTAAATTAAAATTTAATGATTGAATGGAATGCATAATTTAATAAGCAGAGAGGATTGAAATTTAGAAGCAAAATTTTAAATCATCTCGTTAGATTTAAATAATATAACATTTTTTACATTTTACTTAAGGGAAGGTTAATTTTTGTACACAAATGATAATTATGTTTGTATATAAATTTGTTGTAAATGAATTGCTTAAAAAAATACACGTTATGCATATTTTAACAAGTACAAAATTGTTTTTCTTTGAACTTTTATTATCAAATAATTACTTCACATATTTAAAATTTTTCTTAAAAAACTATTTATCACAAAAATAGTCTTACAAATAAAAATTTTTTTAGTAAGGTCTGTAATTATAATTTAAATGGTGTCTACCAGGGTGTCGATGATCTCTGTCCCTATCTCTATCTCTATCTCTATCTCTATCTCTGTCCCTGTCCCTGTCTCTGTCCCTGTCCCTGTCTCTGAATCTTTCTCTATCTCTATCCCTTTGTCTGTCTCTTTCTCTGTCTCCATCCCTACTATAATCAGATCTTCTATCGTGACGACTTCTCCTTTCACGTCCTTGATTATGGCGAGGCCAACTATTTGTCCTTTGTGGGGCATTGTGCCATGGATCAATAATTGGTGGTTTTTTTGCTTCCGCTAATTTGATTTTCATAAAGGCCTCATCTTTATCTGTATATCGATCTTTGAATTCTTCTTCACATTCATCCAAAAATTCTTGTTGCTCTTTTGTTAATTCAACCATCCTTTAATTGAGATAAGCCTTTGGCACAACAACCAACGAGTTAGCAACTAAGGAAATACAAATTATATTATTATAAGCATACATATTATGGGTTTGTAATGAAAAATTAGGTAAATTACAAAAATATATTTAATTATTCTTACAATTTTCACTTATTAAATTGTTTAGTTTAAGTAAAAAAAATCCTTTCTCAGATGGAAGTTTTGTACTGAGATTTGCTGTTTCTTTTGGTTCAAAAAGCCTAAAAAAGTACAGTAAAAATAAGACAAATTTCAATTTTATTTTGTGTATATTCATGCAGGAAATATATACCATCCATGAAGAGTCCGACATTGTTCACAAATGCAAGGCTTCCAGGCATATCCTGGGTACCAACTAAGTTCTTGTTGCCACTAAAAATAAAAATTTCTTGTTGAAATAGACTTTTTAATAAAATTTAAAAGAATTGCATACTTACGTTATTAACTGGAGCACATTCTGAATTTGATACAGTAATTGACTGAAATGAAATTTTCAAGGGATCCTCTAAAATTTGTATTTCTACTTCTTTTCGTCCAAAATAAGTTTGGTTTGTTATGACTAAAGCATGAGGACTCAAGTGATTGATAACATGCTTTGCGTCACTAATGTCAGCACCGCACAGTCGACATAGAATGTAGTCTGAAGATTCTAAAAAACAAGGTTGTAGGTAATTAAGATAATTTATTTCATAATTTTCAATTAAATATGAGTTATAAAATTATTAAGCCAGTTAAATAAGGTTATGTATACGTAAAGTAAGTAATATAGATAAAATGAAATAATTTTAAAAAAATTATTAAAAACTTAAACTGAACTCAATTGCTACCTTCCGTGACGGAATTTCTATTAGTACCTGAGCCGTGAGAATACGTAGTACTTATAGTTGTAAGAAAAATAAAGACCAGTAATATGACAGAAATATAATTAAAGTCGAATATAGTTTTGCTTTCCATTGGTGTATAAGTGTATGAACAGCATGAAACTAAGCGCCACATGTTTTACAACTCTTGTTTTTATGTGCAAGTCTGCTTACATTCATGGACAAAAATTTTTACGTATGAAGGAAGTGATGAAATTATGTATCGATGCTCGCGTTAATTATATCATACGGTCACATAGAAATGCAATGCATTAAAACAGATACGCCTCAAACGCGACCTGGCAGTAATAAAAAAAATAACAACTCTGTTTACTATTTACAGTATACTTATAAATAATACAGTGTACATACTTACTCTTGTCTAGTCTAAAGCAGACAGAAAACTAAAATGTGGCGTCCTTAGAGCATCGCGTCGATTTTATAAAATGAACATCCTAGTTTCAGTACAGTAAGAAGAATAAGAAGGGAGAGTGTAGCGAATCAGGAACTTCGGTTTTGAAGCGCATCAGCTGTTAACCTCAAATTCGAGTCAAGGTTTTGCTGAATACCTTAGCATAAAAATTTTTATAATCAATTTTTTTTGTCAAAATTTAAAAAATGTCTGCGTATCCAGTAAGTTTTTTAAAATTGAAGTATTATAGATAAAATAATTAAAAAGCAATGTAGAGTTTTTAAGAATTTATTTTTTAATAATATATACATTTTTTTCAATAATTTTTAGGATTTATCCTTTGGTGCATCAGAAAGTGTATCACAAGTGAATCCACAAGTACAACAGTGGTTTGCTTTAGCAGATCAAGATGGAAGTGGAAAAATTACTTCTACTGAATTGCAGCGGGTTTTAGCAAATGGTCAAGGAGGTACTTTTTCTGATAAAGCTTGTCGTTTAATGATAGGTAAATTAGAATTTAAATATTTACTTATGTATTTACGAAATTTATTAAATTATAATTTTTTTAAAGGAATGTTCGACAAGGAAAACAAGCGAGCTATAAATATTATAGAGTTTCAAGCTCTTTTTAACTATGTTAATGCTTGGCTTGGAGTATTTAAAAATTTTGACCACGATAATTCTGGAAGTATTCAAGAAGAAGAGCTTGCTGCAGCTTTTACGCAAATGGGTTATAGATTTAGCCAAGATTTCATTCATTTTCTAATATCAAGATATGATAGTAGTCAGGCTGGAAGCATTACTGTTGATCAATTTATAGTTTTATGTGTCCAAATTCAAAAGTTAACAGGTTAGTATTTTAAATGCTATGTGATTTATTTTTAAATATGTAATTATTTTTAACATTTGAATTTAAATTTTGCAGAGGCTTTCAGAAAAAGGGATAGCAATTTAACAGGAGAAATCAATATTGTTTTTGAAGATTTTGTAGGTGTAGCGCTTACATGTGATGTTTAAAAAACTTTTATTTATTGATTTACAAGTATTAGTTTTACAATTTTAACATTTTTTTTAATTTGAACATTGCATTCTGTCAGAATGTATTGGAATAATTAAAATTTTATCTCTATATATAATATATAATTTTAATTTTGTTTTAAAATTTTTCAAAATTTCAAAATTAATATTTTTATATTATTTTTATCTTGTATATTATGAAGAAACTGTGATTTACAAATTTAAGCAAAATGACAAAGTTTTAAAGCTTTTCAAATATTAATGCATCACTATGAAAAAAAATAAATGTATTATAAAATGCTTAATAAATTTTTATTTTATAAATGAATTTCATGTTTTCTATTTAATGTAGGTACAGGACAAAGAATTGTTTTAGTTTTTAGCTTTTTATACATCAGGTCTGCAGTTTTATATCTAATATAATTTTGTGTACCATGATTGTTACCATAGAAACAAATCCTAACAAAGGATAGTATACATGCAGGGCTGTGTTTTCAAATTATACAAACACAAAAAGAACAATTATGCCAATATTAAATATATATTCTAATAACATTAAATATGTATACAGAGTAAGAATTTGTTCTTTTAGTGCACTTATAGTATTAATTGCTATTATATTTACATTAATGACTCCTTTAGTTTTTGTTTATCATGCAGGAGGTAAATACAGATTTTTAAACTTCTAAGTATTTGCAGAAACTTTTTTATATTTTACTATTACATATATATGAATTAAATGAAACACGTTTATTTAGGTTTTTGGATTAGAACTAGAACATATTGGGAAAAACCACAAGTACATTTTAAACATAAATATTTTTTGCTGATTGAACAAGAAAATACCAATCCTTCAGTTTGCTCAACATTCTCCTATTATAAAGACAATCTAATCAAAGATGACTGTAATTTGGTAAAGGTAAGGTATTTATATAAATAATAAAGAAATTAATTTCTTAATTAACAAAATTAATTTATTAGGTACAAGAAGTTGATAAAGATAAAAATGGACTACAAGATTCATTACAATTTGAAGTATTTTTTTATACAAACAAACCAATTAAATCCTTAACAATGTTGTTATTTTTTAATTATGAATTAAAGGTTTGTTATATAAATTTAATTAATTAATTAATAAAATCAAATGAATCATTTTTCAAAAACTATATTTATACAGGAGCATATTCATGTAGTTCTTGAAGCTATGGCTGTTATAGAATATACTATAACACACGATTTGCAAGAATTATATTTTATTGGTGATTTGATGCTTCGTCAAAATAATGCTTTATTCCATGATGAAATATATTATCTGGAGGATAATTCTACCGATCTTAATGACTTTATATTATCAGAGTTATTAGTGGAAAATGCAAATAGATTACGTAAGGAATTTTTAATACTTTATCTAAAAATTTTATCTGAAGAATAATTAAGATCTTCTGGTTTAGTTTCAGGTAAAATAGCAAATCTTAGAGTGCTGCCAAAATTAGGATTCATAAAAGATGAACCAATAGCAATAAAGACTGAAGTTTTTTATGTCACACAACCTATTAATTATCAACCAGGATTTTGGGAAGAAATGAAATGGGCGTGGATGCAATATCTTTCAACTTTAGTTATTGTAATTTACTTTATAAGAAAAGGCCTAACTAAACTGTTTGCTACTAAACGTTTAAGAAGTCATATTGTAGTCCCATGGCATAAAAAATAATGTATTGTTTTGATACTATTTTTTAATAAAATGTAAAATTAAGTATACGAATTGTAATTAATATGTAGAAAGCTATTGATATAATAACAAAAAATCAAATTCTATTGTTATTCTTTTAACAATATAACTGCTACAAACAGGCTACTTTGTAGATTTTTATGGATCAACTGTATATGGAAAATAGTTATCTCTTTAGCAGCATCTTTTTTCTTTTTAAATGTAAACATTTCTACGGCGAATCGATAGACTGCTTGAGTGATCTTGGACCTATTCGCACTCGGCTTGAATAAAAGAGAGCGACGCGGGTGCAGGACTATATTAGGGATCAACTGCATATTATATATATACCTGCGCCGTACGTGTACTTTGCACTGGAGCGAACTTTTTCTTTTCTCCAGAAGCCGCTCTGTTCAATGAGCTCGGAGACTGCGCCGTATGACTTGGCAGTGCCGACGTGCACTAATCCCTCCATATTCGAGAGGTGCAGCGCTCGCACTCAGCATCCCGCATCTGGATGGATCAAAAGGGTAGGGGCACCGCAGAGAGCTGTTGTTCCTCCCTCGCTTTTTACGGCGGACGCTGCCGTTGCGTCTCCGAGGGACCGATTTTTCGGAAGAAGCTGGTCAGTCCAAAAAATGGGTAAGTATGTTAAAGTGAAAGCTAATTAAACCTATCTTGATGGATGTTTTTTGGAAAATTTATTCTCTTTGGAAGACCATCCATTTGGACCATCACAGAATCTGGCATCTTATCGTCATGCGTATGTATCTAGTGAATATACTCGTATATTTTGAACATACCTAAATTGAAAGAAGCATTCTAATTTTGAAAATTTCACACTGGATTCGTCGTAATTTAGGAGCAAATCATTTTTCCGAAAAGCCTGCTCATGAATTTAATGTATTTGTTTAAAAAAAATTAGATACATTTTTAGTTATTATTTTTTGATAGTGTTTTATAATTTTGAAAGAAAATATTTCAGATGATCAAAAATAGGAAAACAATATATGTATTTTATTCATTTCAATTACAATTATTGTACTATTTCCATAATGGAATATCAGCTAGTCTAGTAGGATACTATCTAATGCATTTAAAGAATCAATGAAAAATCTATATGAACAATAATTAATGTGTTCAACAATATAAATTGTACAACAAAACAGTTGAGTCGGATATTTAATTGAAGAATGAAGTAACTGGGTGCGTGGCAGCATAATTCATTTCTATATGATTAAAAATTCAATATGCGACGGAGACCTTGATGGAATCTTTTATAATAAGATATTCGATCGCTTCTGTCAAAATGATCCGATCTATGTTGCATCGTTTCAAATCCACACCCGCGTGCTTTCCGATTGTATTATATATATTATATACAACAATACAACTATATAGGGGGTGAACGCTAAAACTGTCTACCACTCTCCAGCTTTGGCGCTACACTCGTAGCTCGACTCTCTCAGAACATGTGTTTTTTTTAACCTCCCATCGGCAGCCTTCACACAGCGAGACGAGAAAGAGAGTGCGAGAGAGAACGATCGCAGTGACGGTCGTGTTTTTAACATATATATGTAGAGGCGTTTTGTTTTTATTTGGATGGAAGCGCGCTTGGTGCCGTTGCACTGGACGCGCTACAACACTCCGCGCTGCCTGCGAATCCAATGCTCATAATAAAGAAGCACGATGTCGTTTCTTTGTCGTGGATTCTCGATGCAGTGTCGTGAGCGCTGTTCTTGCACAGCTGGACGCTCCTCCTTCGTGTTTTGCATTTAGTCTGTCGCACGCTCGAGTATCATTCCGAATCCGGATGAGTGCTTCGCGACTTCAGTGCTGCTCGAGTGACGCCAGTCGTAAAATAATGCCTGTTCGCTGCTAATACGATGAGTCTGACTGTGCTATCCGAAATCTACGCTCTCTTTGTGCTGCCAGTTTAACCGGTCGTGGATCTTAAACATTGCGACGCATTAGCTTTATATCAAGGCAATTTGCAATGCTAATCTTTTTTATGATTTCTACGTTCTTCTCTCTGCTTCTTTGTTGTTCTGCCTTTTGTGCCATCTTATTTATAGAAGCTTTTGTTGTCTTTGTTTGCAGATTAACCCAGTGACTCGAGTAGAGATTAGAGTAATTAAAAACCATGAGTACGAGATCCAAGGAAAAGGTGATAGCTGCTATCCGAAAATTCTTTCGCTCGTCTGACAAAATCAACGAACAGGAACCAGCTGATGGTAGTTCTACAAGCTCTCCTCGAAAAATCCTTGCAAAACATCATAGAACTGATGCGGTAACACCTGCAGAAGCTGCTGTGCAGGAGAAACCTAGTACCAGTCACACAAATCATGCACCTTGTTTTTTCAAAGCAAAAAAGTCTTCTGGAAATAGTTCACAAGTAAGATTGTACTATTTTTTAAAAAGTTAATTAAGTCTTTTAAAAAGTATGTGCATTAATAAAAATATTGTTGCAGAATCAATCCATGGCAGAAAGAGGGGTCCGCTTACGAAGACTGATGAAAGAATTTAGTGAAATTCAGAGGACACAAAACCGGCAAGACTCAACTTTTACAGCTGAACTTGTTAATGAGAATTTGTTTGAGTGGCATATTAGACTGCATAAAATTGATCCAGAAAGTGATCTTGCAGCCGATATGAAAGAATATGGAATACCTCATATACTTTTACATATGAGCTTTCCAGAAAATTTTCCTTTTTCACCTCCGTTTATGAGAGTAATTTCTCCTCGCATTGAGAGAGGATTTGTGATGGAAGGTGGTGCCATATGTATGGAACTATTAACACCAAGAGGATGGGCAAGTGCTTATACCATCGAGGCTGTGATAACACAATTTGCAGCTAGCCTTGTGAAAGGCCAGGTGAATGATTTTAAATATTATCAATTTATATTTGTCAATTTTAAAAATTTTTGAGCACTGAGACTGAATATTATCTTGCAGGGGCGAGTTTTAAGGAAACCAAAGACTAATGTTAAAGAATTTAATCGTCGTTCAGCTGAAGAATCGTTTAGAAGTATAGTTAAAACTCACGAAAAATATGGCTGGGTTACACCATCCCTAGCAGAAGGCTGAATTCTATTTCTTTTAAAGGTGTGCCACGAGGATAGAATCCTTGTATTTGATTATCTACATTTTCAACGAGAGCATCTAATAAATATTCTTAAACCTTTACGGTATATAACGTTTACGTAAAAATAATTGACGAAAAATGGCGCGAAATCGTTTTGATTAATAAATTGATATTTTAACTTAGTCAATTCTGCTAGTCTTTTAAGTAGCAAATGAGTTTTTCAAATAATTCTAATAGATTAATTGAATTATTTTAATCTACATTACTATTAATTTTTGCGCCATTCATCGTTTATTATCCAATTAACAATAGTTCTTACTTATAGTAAAAATTTTTGACAATGATATAACAGTGTAACCACATTTTGAATGATAACTATGATTTCGAAAATAAGTATTGTTTAGATTATTAAAAAAGAAAGAATCAAATTATAATATTTTAGATACCAACATTTTTTAAAAGTAGATTTCTTTCAAACTAGATATTGCATTGCATATTTTCGAAATCAAGTTGTAATTACGCTTATATATCGTCAGCAATGTTCAGATCTGATTTGCGATCTGTAGAAAACATTTAAGATATTAATAAGTGTTGAACTATGGATATTAAATATTCAATATAATGAAGGTTTTATAATCTATATACATAATAGACGTTTACTGCGATAACGTACGTATGTGTATATTTTATTGACCTATTACATTATACAAAATGTAGAGTTTCAAGGATGAATATGCTCAAAAGTTACATTATCTTCGTTAGTATACATAAGGAAAATTACCTTAATCGTTAAGGTATTTACGAAACGCTTTAGAAATTTTTTCATATACCTAGGAATGATGTAACTAAGCGACGAAATAAATTTGAAGATCTCACAATACACCAATGTTTATTCCTTAATTATTTCATTTTCAATCTATAATAATTTTTATTATAGATTGCTCACAAATTTTGCTCCTTTAAAATTCTTTTCGCATTTTGTATTGCATTAAGTCTTCAACATCATATATTTTCATGTTTATCAAGAATAAACTGACTTCACTTTCCAGCCCATCAATTTTTTAAGGAAGGATTAGGCATTCTACTTACCCAGTACTCCCAGTAGACCTATTGTAGTTCTGTTTTATCCGACTATTCTGGAAAAAGAAGGAATTTTAGAATAATTCTTGCAGTAGTCAACAGATGGCTACACGTACGTCTGACTTTCAAATTTTAAAATGTAACCGTTGTTGATGCCAATAAAAATTTTTCAAACTAAACTAACTAAATTTTAAAATTTTGGCGATATCATGTATCTTGAAAGCCAATAAAGTTCTATTTTAAAGTAAAGTAAATTTTAAAATTTGGCTGTGTAACTTTATTTAGTAATGCCATTAAAAATTTCTTCTAAACTAAACTAAATTTTAAAATTATTTTGCAGTTGAAATTTAACATATAAGTACTATTTTAAATAAATTATTTTAAAAAGTAGTAAAACTTAGCTTAATTTATTGGTTAATATTTTTAATTTCTTATTATTCTAATTTTATTTGCCTCATAAGATTTACATTTAATTAAATTTCAAAGTCGTAATAGATTTATGTATTCTTTGAAATTTATTATTGATTCAAATCCTTTTTAAAAATAATTGATACTTATATTTTTATGCATATAAAAATAAAGATTTTTCAAAATTTATTAAATTTTCAGAAAATTTATAAAAGGTTGAATAAAAAAAGCCCCTATGTTATTCACTAGAATTATGGATTTGCATATAATCGTGGAATAGTTTGTTCGGCCGGAGGCGATTCAGCTTGCGGTTAAGTGAAAAAAGTACCGGATGTAGACGAGTTATAAGAAAATGATTATTGTAACTGCGAATTAATCATAAATTAACGAGAACTCGCTCATAGTTTACTGTACCCCCTCCCCTCCCC